>JAYJLX010099669.1:0-49120 GCA_036873525.1 Chalinula nematifera
GCATGTGTGAATCACATGACTTCCGTTTATGAATGATCCGTAATCCGTGATCCGTGGTCCGCGTTTTCTATCTACCGACATAACTCACATTCTACCTACTGCGCATGCTCAAAGGAAGACAATAATAAAATGGCCGATTGTACATTCCTTCATGTTTTATTTACATTCTGTCCTTCATAGTCGTATTATTACAAGTTCAAGTTCTCTCCCTTATAGTTGTATTAAGTAAATCTGTCAAAAAAAAAATTTTTTTTTAAATTGAAAAAAGTTTAGAAAAAAAAACTAAAACTACAAAACCTAATCGTCTTTCTTGCTTCGTTCCTGTGGATCACGGAAGTGTAGATAAACAAACGAAAACAACACCACCCCAATCATCATGGAGAAAGCACTAAGATAATAGGGATACGCAGACCCAATGAACCTCTCATACTGAGTATGTTGAAGGGGTCTAACGGATACTTGAGTAGTACTGAACAAACGAGTATAGCCCAGACGATTATACTCCACCTTAAACTGGAACACCCCATACACGTCTGGAAGCATAAAGTTGACATAAAATGCCCTGCCATTATTGGTCTTATTGAGGTAGGTACGAACAAAAGGATCAATCCTAACAAACTCTAACTGGACGTCGGTTCCAGAGAAGGGAACCCATTTCCCATTCACAAGTTCCTCTATTTCAATGTAATAGTGAACGTTGTCCTTGATAGTGTAAGCAGCTGGTGGCTCCTCCTCCCCTTGTAAATGATGCTTCACCTCGTTGATACGTAGGATCCCATTCTCTTTGAAGACCCACTGCGACACGGCAGCTACAAACTCTCTGTTGCCATTGCCGGACTTTTTAGAGTTTGGTTGAGACTTTTCGACTGAAGACGCGAAAAACTCGTTGCTAAACATTCGAAGGGAGCCACTGAATACGACCCTGGCATTATTGCGTGCTTGAAGCCCAGCCACGAGGAGTGTACTTGTTCCAACAGCGTGAGGATAGTCCTTGATGGGTTTCGTAGGATCATACGAATAGCTCGTCGTATAACCAGTTAATATCTCAAGCACAAGAGGATTGTCAGCGTCTGCAATCATGCCCAGACCCTCGTATAGGATTGGAGAGGAAGGGGACTTGCCAACTATCAGAGGGGCATTAATTAGATTCTTGCTGTCAACCACTAGACGCGTATGAGCTCCATTGTCATTCACATCGTAGTTAAGATGGTCGATGACTGATGTGTCTCTCTCGTCTGGCTCTACTCCTATTTCCATGGCAAAGTCCCTTAATATGTCGCCAATTTCGGATCCCGCTGCAACGAGGACATTGCCGCCATTGTCAATGAAATCAGTTAGAGAAGGAAGGTCGACCGAACCCCCGAACTCTTCCACCGATGGAGCAAATATAATCAAATGATCATAGATATATTCCCCATACTTAGACAGGGCCAGGTTGGAATCATCCGCCAATTTGAAGACCAATTGGAATCCTCGAGATGACAAGTCGGAGAAGAAAACGGAGTGAGTTTCTTTGATTGAATTGTTCTCTAGCAACACTAGCGTCTTTTTTCCAGTCTTTGTGCTAAACGCAGCTGAAAATAGAGACATCAGAATCAATAATAGCTTCAGAGAGTCCATTTTGTCTTTGTTGTACATGTGGCTAGCCTCCTGATTAATGGCTCTGATTTCCTGTTAAATGTAGCATCACGTGATGTCTTTCACGTGCAAATAGCCACGCCTTTTAATTACTAAAATTAATTATGCTGTTTATTGCTGTGTATTATTAATGACTACATGGTTTTATAAACCTTTTTGTACAATAATTTATAACCAACACATCTCACAAAATCATTGCAGAATAAAGAAAAAAAATCAAAAAGAACAATTCAGTAATAATAATTAAATGCAGGAGCATTATTTAACTACACTGTTATAACAAAGTACTTATTTATTGATACAGAAAGATAGAGTCTGAAAAAATAATAATTAAAAATACAAGCTCATCTAGTTTTTACACTGGGATTCAATATACGTTACTTCCTCCTCTTTAAGACCTAGGCCTCTAGAAGTAAGGTTCTCATGGCTCAGACAACCCATGATTAATCTAGCCCTGTTATCATCGGATGCTGGGGCAGATTGGGCATGGAATCCCCCTTGTCCAAAAGGAACATGGGACTTGACGTTAGGCTCATTGTAGCATACGGCTGTGTTTCTTGGGAGATTTCTGTTGTCATAATAGTCATTAACAGCATAATTAGGAGCCAAGATTAGTGGGGAACTATCACTGGCATAACGCATCCTTAATCTATCTGGACTGGAGCTCTGCCATCGATCAAAGATGTAATCCATCATGGTTAAATGAAGGATAAAGACTGGATCATTGGCTGCGTCTTTAGTACACATAGTGCCACCCACGAAACACCGGACGTTCGTATGAATATACAACTGCAGTTGTAAATGGAAGGAGTTGAAGTTACTGGCAGGTTGAGTCAAGATGTCACGCTCAATGATCGATCGTGTCGGGAATTTCTTGTTCTTGTATTCTCTCTCGAGGCAGCCACTACCAGCCGAGGGTATCAACGAATACTCTCCAATCTGGAACGGACCACTGGAAACACAGTTGTCCGACTCCCGAGATGATTTACCGAATCCGTAATCATCCTTCCACACTGGTGAGGTGTATGGTTGCAAGGGAAGAACCGTCCAGTCATAGAACGGAAGGGTGATTCGACAGTTGATCTCTTGCAACAGGTTCTCGTATTCCAACAAGAAGTATCTATTCCATACAAAGAACTGACTAGTGGAATATTTACTGCTGTATATATCGGTGTCAAAGGATGCCTTATAGTCCGCTAGCAGTGCGTAGTATCTGGAGCTGAAAGCTGGATCAGTGGATAGTGTTAGCACAGCATCTATGTACATTTGCTTCTCCTCGTCGGTGTACGATGCAAAGTCTCTTCGGAATCGACAGCAATCGACGAATTTACCATTCTCACATCGACAGGCCCTACCACATGAATCAAACACTCTTCCACCGCCATAGCATTCCTCTGAGAATGAGAGGGGAGAACAAATGAAACAAGAAATTCATAAAAAATTATAAACAAAATTATGCTATAAGTAACACATTGACTGTATAATGTGTGATAACCAGTTCCCATAGAGGCAAACAGTAAAGAATGTACAAATATTTACCTTCATTCTTTGTACAAGTAGGTAGAGTGCCCAGCCATTGTCCACCGATGCTGCAAGTCAGTGAAGTATCGCCTGACGTTAGTGAGTACCCAACATTACATTCATAGTATACGATGGAGCCTATATCATAGCTGTTGCCGATTTTCCTTCCATTTGCTGGAGTGCCTGGATCACCACAGGATGAAGGTGGTTTGTCATCTATTGGGGGAGGTGGGGGGGGAGGAGAGAGGGGATCAGTATAGTTAGAGATTACTATATTGGGGAGCTAGTTCACCTCCAACACAGACTGGATCACTGCCTGACCACAGGCCATCACTTTTACAAGTCCTACTGGAGTCACCTACTAAAACATAACCCGGGTCACAGTTATACCGCACGATTGCACCGAATCCTCTTCCATTTATGTAACGAACTCTTCCAAACAATGGATCATTGAGATCGGGACAATCAACAGCTGTTATTGGGGGTACAGTGTACCATTATATAATTACACTATATAAATTGATATAATACATACATCGACAGATGGGATCTTCCCCAGTCCATGTTCCATCATTCCGACAGAATCTGATATCATCTCCGATAATAATAAAACCGGTTAAACAGGTATAAGTAGCCGAACTACCAGGAGTATTTCCAGACAGTGCAATGTCACTGTTTTGAGGAGGGTTTAATATGGGGCACTCTATTCTAACCCCTATAATCAATAATGAGTAAATAATAAGGACTTATATGTTGTGGGAATAAGTTATCAAATTGAACTTACTAGTGCAACTTGGTTCTTGACCTGACCATAATCTGTTAAGCTGACAGGTTCTACGACTCACCCCAACGAGATCATACCCAGGATTACATACGTAAGTAGCATCAGATCCGACTGTAGTTGAGGAGAACTGCACTCGACCATTCACAGGGTCAAATAACCGTGGACAGTTAATAGCTACATTTGTACAAGATAATACAACAATTAAACTACATACATGCATGCATGTATGGGCCTTGTACTTTAATTAATAACTCCAGTTAATTAATATAATATATTAAGTATAACTAATCTGTACATTACGAACACAAAACAATGTATTATAAAACTTATACTGGCATTTATTATATCCAATACCTCGGCAAGTGGTGGCTCTTCCACTCCATTCTTGATCGTTTCTACATATCCTTGTGGATTGCTCAGTTGCCTCGAATCCTTCATTACATTCGTAAGAAGCTACAGATCCTATTCTTCTTCCCGATATCCGTACACGCCCATTGGGTGGGTCAGGTAGAACAGGACATAAAGAATCTATAAAATGTAATTAATAATGCTGATTGTCAAATAAATCATAACAATAGTTTTTAATAGTACTATTATATTGAACAAAAAATTTCCAAAAGCAGTGTATCTATAAGTATATACATGAACTAACCAATACACTGAGGATCATTTCCAGACCATGTACCATCAATTTGACACACCCTAATCTCGTCCCCTTGTAGGGTAAAACCAAAATTACAGCTATACCTAGCTGACTCTCCGAATAATGTTCCTTCCACTCGAACAATTCCGTTGGCCAAATCAGGCAAAGGACCACAATCAATTGCTAGAGAACATACAGAAGTTGGCTAGTTATTAATAGTAATGCTCGTTAAGTACTGTACCCCTGCAAATCGGTTCAGCACCACTCCATGTTCCATCGGATAGACATTGTCTCGGAGATGAATCCGATAAGACAAAGTTGACATTGCAAGAGTAAGTGGCTGAGGAGCCCACTGTGTTACCAGTGACAGATACACTCCCAAACTGTGGATTACTTAACTGAGGACACTGTATAGCTAGAGTAAGGAGAGAGAGAAAGAGAGTACATATAAAGCTATGAGTAATTCAATATAATACTTAAGAGACAATAAATGAGAGAAATATTATAATAAATAGTCCATTCATGAATGTTGACTATCTCCTTAATAATTCATTAAATACGGGAAATACATTGGACAGCTGCTGCCAGAATACATGAATAATTAATGAGCAAGAGCCAATTTAATGAATATTGATTAATGATTATTTTACGTTGACATGTGGGTGCACTGTCAGACCACACCCCCTGTTGTAGACACTCTCTGGTTTCCTCTCCGTCGAGTTCGAATCCAGGGTTACAAGAATAAGTAGCGATAGATCCAACTGATGTTGACGGGAACGATACACGTCCATTTAAAGGATCATTCAGATTAGCACAATTCAATCCTACATCACATTTAACATACACATAAATTCATGTTTAATATAGTGTATTGCATATAGTATATACTGTACCTCTACAGAATGGATCACTACCGGTCCATTGCATGTTCTGTTGACAAGTTCTTTCCCTGTTTCCATCCAAAGCGAATCCCGGGAAACAGAAATATCTCGCAACTGATCCAACTAAGTTACCATTGGTAAACTCCAGTCGGCCATTACCTGGTGAGGTCAATCTACTACACATCACACCTATAAAATAATACACAGACATAATTATACACACATACATACATACATACATACATACAGTACATACAGTACATACATACATACATACATACATACATACATACACATACATACATACATACATACATACATACATACATACATACATACATACATACATATATACATACAGTACATACATATATACATACAGTACATACATGCATACATACATACATATATACATACAGTACATGTATTGGGCAGACTGATGATAGCGTACGTTGGCATGTAGGTGCCTCTCCTGACCAAACCCCATTTTCCTGACACATTCTAGTTCTCTCTCCCACCAGCTGGAATCCAAAGTTACAAGAGTACGTAGCAGTAGCTTCAAAGATAGTTGAACTGAATTCAACTCGACCATTAGAAGGTGAGTTTAGATCACCACAATCAACAGCTAGTGGATACAAGTGAACAATGATATATCACATAATTATAACAGTGGTATATAGTAGCCTACGCTGGCATATAGGTGCTGTCCCTGTCCATACTCCAGACTGGTCACATGTCCTGGTTGATTCCCCGATAATAGTGAAGCCAGGCATACAGCTGTATGTGGCAGTATCACCAAACTTAGTTCCACTGATGTCTACCATGCCGTTCTGTGGAGAGGAAAGTGGTCCACAATCAGAAGCTACAGAAAACAGGAAATCTTTTATAATAAGCAAATAGGAACTTTAAAAAAATATCAAACTATAACAAATATATGGAAGATGAACTCTTTTTTTTGTCTAACGTACGTTCACAAGTGGGTTGCGACCCTGACCAGCTGGTATCTTTCTGACACATCCTTGTAACGGATCCCTTGATGCCAAATCCAATGTCACATTCGTATGTGGCAATGGAATACACCGTCACACCCGTCAATGAGACACGCCCATTTAATGGGCTGAGGAGGGTCTCGCATTCGGTAGCTAGGGGGTGGAATTGATGAACCAATAAAACCTGATTCGTACTGGCAAACCTTACAACTGGAATATTCCATCAATGTTAAAAAGTACATAATATTCAAAAATAGATGTATAGAAAAGACCTTGGCTTTATGTTTGTACACATTAATATCCAGTCATAAGGTTTAATTATCGGTATATTAAACAGGTTTATATATAAGACATCATGAGAACATAAATTTATGGAGAAAACATGACAGACCTTTACAGAACGGAGCTTGATTGTCCCATTGGCCGTTAGAAGAACATCTTCTGGTAGCAGCTCCAACTAGTTCGTAACCAGGGAAACAACTGTAGGTAGCAATAGAGTCAACTACAGTACCAGTAATACTGATACGAGCATTCTTTGGTGGGTCAAGGAAACCACAGCTAACAGCTGAATGAAATAATAAACAAAATATCCACACATTGGACACATAATATATTTGATGCATATATTGGATATACTTAATGTAGATTAAAGTTTATTTGAAGCCCGTACAGCTGTAACTTACGTGCACAGTAAGGTGCCGATCCTGACCACAGTCCTGTTTCTTGACATGTTCGAATTGGTTCATCACCCATGAGTTGGTAACCTTCGTTACATCTATATGTGGCAGTGTCCCAGTATGACGTACCAGAAACCTCAACAAATCCATTTAACGGGTTGTCTAGATCTCCACAGTCGGAAGCTGATGAGAGAAAGTTTATAAAAGCACATTTAATTATTAGTTTATACAGCATTGCTATATTTTTATATACCTTGACAAGTTGGAGCCTCTCCTGACCACACCCCTGATGGTGTACACACACGAGTAGACTTTCCAATGATATTAAATCCGTTATCACACGAATATGTAGCAATGGCATTCGTATTGGATCCTGAAATTACTACAGAACCATCCTGGGGGGAGACTAGGGGACCACACGAAACAGCTGTAGATTTGAGAGAGAGAGAGAGAGAGTATATATAAAAATAGAATGAATAGTGCAAATACGACTAACTAGTGACTACTTACAAATACAAAGTGGAGCATTCGCAGTCCATTCTCCATCCTCACTACAGATACGGCTATCAGCTCCTTGTAACTGGAATCCGGGGTTACAATCGTATGAAGCAGTGGAACCAACTGTAATACTGGAAAACCTGACACGCCCATTATTGGGAGAATCCAATGGCCTACAAGTGACACCTATAGACAAAAAAAGGTTGAAGGCTTTATAAAACAACACAGCTAATGCAATGCATAACAGGTACAGTATATAACAAACAGGTACAGTATATAACAAACAGGTACAGTATATAACAAACAGGTACAGTATATAACAGGTACAGCATATAGCAGGTACAGCATAAAACAGGTACAGTATATAACTGTTATACAATATACAATATACACACAAGTAACTGGTACTATATAACAGGTACTACCTCGACAGGCTGGAGCAGACCCTGACCATTGTCCTGATATCTCACAAGTTCTCCTGCTATCTCCAATCAACACATATCCAATGCTACACTGATATACTGCCACTGAACCATAATCACTGGATGGAACGTTGACAATACCATTACTAGGAGAAGCCAGTGGACCACAATCAATACCTAATAATAACAAGAGGAAAATAATAAAAGATGCTGCAAGATTATATCAATAATATATACTACTCACCGACACAAGTTGGCTCCTGTCCTGACCACAACCCGCTTGGTTGACAGACCCTAACGATGGTACCACCCCTTAAATCAAACCCTCTATCACACGAATAGGATGCTGTAGCTCCAACACTGGTACTACGAAACTCAACAAAACCATTCAAAGGATCCAGTAAATCACCACAACTCACAGCTATACAAGACAGACAGGATAAATAATAATTATTGTTTAATTAATTGGGGTTCAAAATAACAGTCTAACATTTGTTAATTAAAATTATGCAAATGCCAAACCATTGCTCCCAGTACACTGAGAGGAGACAAGCTGTGTTTTAAGCATATAAAAAATTGTGGAAATTCGTACTACAGGCTATAAACTTTGGCCAGTGGGTCAGATATTTTGGAAGCTATTTGACTACTATATTGAGCCTAGCTGTATAAGGTAGCCTACTACAGGCAAACATGAATGAATGACAGCTGATGCTTGTACACACCTTGACATCGTGGTGCTTGTCCACCGTATGCCCCGCCCCTTCGACATTCCCTCGTCTGTTGTCCAATCAATTCGAAGCCTGGATTACAGGAATACGTTGCTATGGCTCCGATAGAGCTCCCTCTAACAACCACAAAACCATTTTGAGGACTTGTTAAACGCTCACAAGCAATTGCTATTCGGGGAAAAAAAAAAGTGGAAAAATTATAAATCAAAATCAGTAATGAAAAGTCTTCTCACGTTGGCAGGTGGGGGCTGATTCTGACCACTGCCCATTTGCTTGGCAGACTCGAGTAACAAACTGGGACAGCTGGAACCCTTCATTACAAGAGTACGTAGCTTTGGAGAGGAAAGTAGTTGATGAAAAATCAACAGTGCCAAACACAGGCTCAGGAAGAATACCACAGTCAACAACTGTAACAGCAGAGTAAAATAAAATAAACCCATTATATTAAATATAACTACTGAAATATTAGCTGATTCAGCACTTACTCTCGCATCTGGGTTCAGCCCCTGACCACTGTCCACTGGGTTGGCATATTCTCTGGGCCACGCCCACTAAATTATACCCGTTATTGCATAAATAGGTGGCAACAGAACTGACCAATGTTGAACTGAACTGTACTCTACCGTTTTCAGGATTACTTAAACGACCACAGCTAATTTCTATTAGCAACAAAATGGCTATCACATGACAATATTCAGACCTCCAGCACAGTATAGTATACCTCTACATACAGGCGCCTGTCCGCTGTATGATCCATCACTACCACACGTCCTGGCTGACACACCCTCTAAACTGAACCCTTGGTTACATGAGTATGTAGCAACCGAACCTGGTCTACTATCACCCGACACAGATACTTGGCCATTAACAGGACTGGACAGTTGTTCACAGGTTATCACTACAGCAGAAATAGACATTTAGTTATACCAGGAGCCCTTAATGCATGACATTTTCCCATCCAGGTGCATGATGGGGTCCTGATTATATGCTTAACCGCATATCCTACCTCATACAATATAGTTACATTGATACTGGAATAAAATACTATTCCAACATTAGGTAAACTGTAGTATCAAAAAGTCAAACAATCAATCAAATGCTTGACTGAACCATACTTTACACACTATGACATCATCTTACATCGACAACTAGGAGCTTGACCACTGTATGTTCCGTCATCCTGACAGGTTCTTCTTCTCTGTCCGACTAGTTCAGCTCCTTGGTTACAACTATACGTAGCTTGAGCACCAGGTGTACTACCTGTTACAGTAACTGTACCAAACTGAGGCGGTTGGAGTACTTCACAAGAAACGGCTAAAAATGAAAACAGTCGATTAAAAAATAAAAGTATTTACAGTACTCCTTATATACATGCAGTGTAATAACATTTAAAATCTCTCATGCCATCAAAAATTATACTAATTCATAAACCTCACGTTGGCATGATGGCATGGTTCCTGACCATTGAGAGGATCTCTGACACACCCTCCTTCGGTCCCCCACCAAGACAAATCCATCATTGCAGATATACGAGGCAAGTGAGCCGATGGTTGTTCCAGTTAATTGTACACGCCCATTTTCAGGAGAAGACAATTGACCACAACCAAGAGCTATAAAGGATTAAAAATATGGTATGGATAAAAAAAAACCTATATTCACACAAAAAGAAAAATTTAAATCCTTATGAAGCAGTTCTATCTAACTTACATCTACAGGTAGGAGCATCACCAGTCCATTGAGCATTGGCACCACACCTCCTTATATTGACACCACTCAATGCAAATCCATCATTACAAAAGTACTTGGCCGCACCCCCAAACAAAGTGGTAGTGATAATTATTCGTCCGTTCAATGGAGCTCTCAGTCTGCCACAGTCAACAGCTATCAGAGGTAAAACAACAGAATAATGACAGGAAAGATATAAACAACACTGCCTTACGTTTGCAGCTGGGTTCAGACCCGTCATAGCTTCCTGTAGATAAACATGTTCGTCTACTGCTACCCACTAGTTCAAACCCTCTGTTACATGTATACGTAGCCTGACTACCCACACTTGTACCACTGATAGTTACACGCCCATTCGCTGGATCCCTCAGAGTACCACAGACAATACCTTTTAATTATTATAAGATAAGAGTAATACTTTACTTATTTATAATTTTATATTTATGCAATCTGATCTCTTTTTTTCACCCCTCCCCCCATGCATCTGTCTGTCTGTCTGTGTATCTGTCTGTTTGTCTGTTAGTCTGTCTGTCTGTCCATTATCAACTAACCTATACATCTTGGTGCTGTTCCAGTATAGGTCATGTCCTGTCGACACATCCTAACCCTATCACCTCCAGACAGTGTAAACCCTTCTCTACAGCTATAGGTGGCCTTGTCTCCTGGCCTTTGAACAGAGGTCGAGGAGAAAGATATGAAACCATTCAATGGAGCAACCAAGGGCTCACAAACAACAGCTATGTGGGTATCAAGTATTATTTAATGTAAACATTCTTTAGGAGCTAATATACATGTGTACCTCTACACACAGGAGCACTACCGTCCCATTGGCCATTATTCTGACAGTTCCTTCGCACATTCCCTTGCAATTGGAATCCATCGTTGCAGCTATAGGTGGCTACAGATCCCGGTGTGGTACCTGATAGAACCACTTTACCATTGGTAGGGGAGTCCAATCTACCACAACTGAGAACTGAAGACCAAAACAAACACAAAATAATTGACATTAGTATAATATATAATACACTAGCTACGCAATTACCTCGACAGATGGGCGCCTGTCTGGACCATGTTCCATCAATTTGACATTGTCTTTGGTTGGAGCCCACCAACATGAACCCACTGTTACAGGCATACACAGCATTAGAACCAAATGTAGTTGAAGTGAAGGTCACACGGCCATTTTGTGGGTTGGAGAGATCTCCACAATCAATGGCTACACAAATTCAAAATATAAAAGCTAATTTAAAAGCGATATAAATCCACAACACAGCACAGGCCACACACAAATAACCCATAATGCTGTAAATAAGCATAGACAAACTGAATTATCTGCCAAAAGTTCCAATCATGAGACTACGAGATATACTAAACATCCTCTAAACCCCATTGTTCATTCTTTTCAGATGAATTGAATGAATCAGTCAAAACAGCAAATATACGCGCTATATTTCAACTGATTGCCATTAAAACAGCCAAAATAAATAAAATACATAAACATACACACACACACATAAACTGTAAACACATTCATCCAGAGAGAACTAAAGGTGGATTTACATTACCAAAACACATATTTGTAAATCCAGCTTATTCAATCAGTAACAAATATAACGCTGGTCAATCTTTACCTGCACATGTGGGTGCAGCCCCTGACCACACCCCTCCGGAACGACACACACGGGTACGAGCCCCAACAAGACTGAAACCATTGTTACAGGAATACGTGGCTGTTGAACCAATCTGCCTCGAAGGGACATTAACAGCTCCATTACTAGGATTAGACAGCCTACTACAACTAGTACCTATATAGTTAAGGAGATACATTGAGGTATAGGGGGATGATCATAAATAAACAGACAGTGATTCCAAATAATAATCTTCATTTTTTTTTTCATATGCCAACTTACCAACACATTTTGGTGCTATGCCAGTCCATTTACCGCTAGCTTGACACACACGGTAAGAGCTCCCCATCAACCGGTAACCAGTCTTGCATCTGTATTTGACAATGGAGTTGAGTCTCGTAGAGGAGAGGACTCTGATGGAGTTATCAGGTGTTCCAGGGTCATCACAATCAACATCTATAGCAAAATGTATTAGATAGCTATTGAGTGCTACACACAACATATAAGCATGCGCTGTTAATGCAGCTGTAATTAAGTATGATTGATTAAGGGGTTCCCTCCAATTGTAATAATAATACTAAGAGTGAATATGATAGTGTGTGTGTATGTGTACAATCATTTGATAGCCAAATTTGTTTTATGTTTAGTATAATAGGCGATTGTTATAGACAGACATTACAAGACATTTAAAATAATAGACCAGTCATGACTACTAAACTGTATTATTGGATATATATAGTTAACAAGCAGTTTATGGGTATGAACTTAATAATTGTTTCAATAATGTTACACTTTTATCATTACATAAAAAATTTTAAAAAGTCAGATAAAAATTTAATTATTATTATTTCTTAGCAATTCAGCTGATGTGATTACTACGCATGAATCCAATACGCTTATATACCGCTCCTCCTTCCCCTCGTCCCTAACCTCCAATTGATCAATAGACTTATAGCTCTATTATGCCACATAGCACAAACACTACATGTAACTATACTTACATAAATACAATATGTGTGATACACACTGCATGCATAGGGTAAAGGGATCAAATACATTCACTTACCGACACATTTTGGCAGTGCCTTGCTCCACTTTCCATTGGCTTGACAAGTCCTGATTCTAGGTCCATCCAGAGCATATCCGGGTTTACACGAATGGATGACAATGGAACCTACTGTACGGGAACTGTACCAGGTAAGACCATTCCTTGGAGCACCTGGCTTGATACATTGATGAACTCGGCGGTGGTTCCCGTACTGGAGCTGGTACGAATATCCTGAGGAAAGTCCAGATCTTTTTGCTACATTGTGTATTGAATCATCCTCTTGATCATTTACTGCAGAAGATATATAATATAATAAATTATCTTACAAACATGGCATTGAAATCATTTCTTCTCACCAGCATTGTCTCCAAAAGCTACTTGACAAAAAAGTAGACCTGATAAAAGAAAGCATGTTAAAAGAGCTTGCATTTCAGCAATTGGCTACTGCTGACTGCAAGCCAACTGCGTCTGAATAAAAAGTATGTCAGTAAAATAAAGATCTTTCGCTGAAACTACCTGGGTTTATATAACTTGGAGAGGGGAGGAAATGTTGCCATATCAACACACCTTCAATCAATACATTGATGGGAAATCACACCGGGTCTTTGGCCTTCAAAATTGAAAGTTCCACGAGAATAAAGAAAGTATAGCCTAAACTTCAAACTTCAAAAGATATCTAAAACTGATCACCCACATCGACCCACATAAAGACAGTACACTAAAGACAGATCAATTCTTCCCGCCCATATCTACCCACGTGATGACACATGGAAATTTAATCTACCACGTGGTAACACGTGATGAACTTAATAGAAGGCGTTCCCAACTCGAATATCTCAACGTATTGGAATGCAGAAAGATGGCCGAATTCACTGCCCTCCTCGTATCTATACTTTCCACTGATACTGATGAAAGGAAGAGTGCGGAAGTAAGTACAATAATACCGCTGTATCAATAGGAATTAAATTTACTCTAATTCATTGCATGGGGTAACTTCTACCTTTTTGTATTCAAATATTCAAAAGTAAAAAACTAAAAAAAGGAGAGAATGCAATAAAAAATTTCTCCAAATTTTAACATTTTTTTTTCAGGAACAATTTAACGAGCTAGCAGTTGCTCTGAAGTTCCAATACCTGATCAGCACCATACAGAGCCCTGGAATTCCTGTTGATGTAAGGATGTGTAAGGATGTAAAACATATTCATGGGGCATTATTATGGGGGGGTAGGAAGGGAGGGATTTGGCATGGACAAAAGAAAACATTACTAATGCTATACAAGTATATGTAAGTTGTAGTAACTCTAGTTCTTTAGTTTACCTTCAAAAAATAAATTTCCATTTCAGTTTTTCTTGTTATTTATCACACATGCATGTCAATAATGGCACATGCCATTTTTTTGTTTCTGTATATATACAGCCGGATCAAAGTGGTGTATGAAATTTTCAAAGTAATTATTCATTATTTTCATTATTTCAGATAAAGAACCTTGCAGCTGTTCTCCTACGTAGAGTAGTAGTCTCCACCCCCGACGATGTGGTTCACCTGGACAGTGTATTGTTGAACGCTTGTAGAGCTGAACTATTAAAAATACTGGAAGTAGAGTCAGAGGGGTCAGTGAGAAGAAGTGTTTGTGATGCCATCGCTGAATTGGCTCGTGTGGCAATAGGTCAGAGCCAAAGGGGTTAAATATTGATATATTACAGGGGGTTAAGGGTTAATTTGTAACTTCTACCTTATCATCATCAATGGATTAAATTGTACCATAGATACATATGCATGCATGGTTGGTTTAGGTAAGGGGTTAAATATGTTATAGGGAGTAGTTTGGAGTTGAAAGGGTTAAATATTGAATGATAACTCCTCCTTTTAGATGATAATGATGTCAACCATTGGCCGGAACTGTTACAATTCTTGTTCAACTGTTGTAACCTAGACACTCCCCAGATGTATGAGAGTGCCCTACACATTGTCAAGTAAGTAATATTCAGTCTATACTGTTTCATTTTCACTCGTATCCTTTGTTACTATAAATAGAATTCACGTCCTTTTTTTATTTGTTACTACTATAAATAGAATCGTACCAGCAGTATTTGCCCATCAATTGGAGACATATATAGGCTTAGTAAAGAAGATAATGATGCAAGCGTTGATGAGTCAGCACATTGGACTAGCAGAGGAGGCGTTCACTGCCACCTGTGGTTTCATCGTATCCATTGAAATACCCGTCATGAGACTAGGACTAGACGAGCTATTGGAACCAATGATTAACGTAAGTGACACGCCCACTCAACATATTGTTTGCAGTTTTATAATTATAATCGTAATTATGCTTTCATAGTTTTCAAATGTTATCATTGACTTGATATTATGGTATACTTTGCCAGTACTGTTGTTATAATTAGTATATATAATACAATAAGGTTTTCACATTCATCTTGTACTCTGTTTGCCAGATACTAGAAGCCAATCTGCCTAAAGAGGAAAACGACGCCGTATTGAATGCCATCATTGATCTTGCTGAACACCGACCGAAATATTTAAGATCACAATTGGAGAGATTACTGGAACTATTACTGAAGGTTTGCTAGTAGAGAAGTAGGAGAGAGAGAGAAAGGAAGATAAGCTTTGGAAGATAGAGAGTTATTGAAAGAGAGAGAGGGAAAGATGGAGAGGAGAGGGAAGGGAAGGACGTGAAAGGTCTAGACGGTATATAGTTTGTCAGTTTGTTTTAGTAGTTGTTTCATTAAATTGATGGTATTCGTGGAATGTCTTTTAAAATAGACAGCTCAGCATACTGAACTGGAGGACACCTGGAGGCAGCTCGCCTTTGAATGTGTTGTTACTCTTTCAGAGAATGGTTAGTCACACAAACACAGACACACACAAACACACAGGTATACATGCACACAATACAAAATACAGTATACATATTATACATGCGGTGGTTCCATCTGTACACTAATTAAATATCTATTCTCTGTAGCATCTGCAATGGTTAGGAAGCACCAGAGATTTCTACCTCACATTGGTATGTACAGAGCCAACTAGATCTAGTGTTAATTAATGAAAACTGTATTCTCACAAAAGGAACCTTGTTAAATTTCCATGTGTGAAATTAATTATTGTATAATTTAGCATTATATGGGGTATAAATATGAATGTATGTGCTATTGTGTGATGTGTTTTACGTGATTGTTTGGCTGTACAGTATGGTATCACAGTACTATTACAATGGGGGTTTATTTGTAGTTGAAACTGCTGTAAAGTTTATTCTAAGTGTCGAAGATGATGAAGAATGGAGTACGACTGAGGAGATTGGAGAAGAAGAAGATAGTCTAAGGTACACTATGCTACTATTACTACTACGTCTTTCATAATTATGAAATTATTAACAGTTTCCTACATATTGTTTTACTGACTGCATATATGGGAGGGGGGGGGGGTGGATGATTGTTTACTGAGAGTTCATAATGTGTTTAGTTCATATTAATATACATTATGGAGTCATACGGTATTTACCAATGTCATCTTTATCATTGGTTCAGTAATGCTATTGCTGGTGAAGCAGCCATGGATAGAATAGCCAACGCACTAGGGGGTAAGGCAGTCTTACCCCACATCATCAAGCTAGTACCACCCATGTTGATATCCAGTGAGTCTAACTACTAGTCTAGTGTACTGTTGTCAGTGTAATTAAGTATCTTTATTGGTGTGCCTTAGGTGAATGGCAGCAAAGATACGCTGCATTAATCAGTGTGTCCTCGGTGGCTGAGGGCTGTGAAAAACAGATGATGTCTGTATTAAGCGACGTGGTGACATCAGTGCTGCCATATTGTCAGGATTCAGTGAGTATTTATGTTGTTAGTCTGTTTACGTTTATTCAGTGGTCACTGGATAGAGTACGTGTGTGTCTGGTTTAATCCTGTTAATTTAGTAGTAGTCAAAACTAGTTGATGTTAGTACACCTCATTAATGCATGGTAGTATTGACCTCTTATATACACATGTACATACTGTTTTACTATAATCTCTTGTCTTTAGCATCACAGAGTAAGATACGCCGCGTGTAATGCACTGGGTCAGCTCTCAACTGACTTCGCCCCTCGTCTTCAAACCAATTTCCATGGCAAGATAGTCCCAGCATTAGTGTTAACATTAACAGATTTTACTAACCCAAGAGTACAGACTCACGCTGGAGCTGCACTGGTCAACTTCTGTGAACACTGTCCCAAGGAAACCCTGGGAGTGTACCTTCCCTCTCTAATGCAGAAACTAGAGGAAGTGTTCAAAGTCAGATTACAGGAGGTAAGCATTAATGATGAGGGGGGATGCCCCTAGCTTAATTACATTCATAAGTAACCCTTTACAGTTTTAGCGGGATTTTTTTTTAAATAATTATTCAAATTAATGTTATTAAGCTATTACCATGTTAATAAGTTAGGTTGCAATTGATACTCATACAAGTACATCTTTTTTTTTTCTATAACACTTAATTACAGTTTTAAGTGTTTTAGTTGGGTTTATTCATTCAATTTTATGTTTTAAGCTGTTACTATAAAGACTGTAATTTTGCAATACTAAAGGAGTTATACAGCCATTGGAGTGTATGTATATTGGTTAGTGTATATGTATTTTCGTTTCATCGTAGCTCATAGAGAAAGGAAACAAACTAGTGATTGAGCAAATGGTGACCACCCTGTCTGTAGTAGCTGACTCAGCGGAAGAGCTCTTTATTCCGTATTATGATCAATTCATGCCCAGTCTCAAGTTTATCCTGGCTAATGCGAATGACAAGAAATACCGACTACTGAGGGGAAAGACAATGGAGTGCATTAGTTTCATTGGAGTAGCAGTTGGGAAAGAAAGGGTAAGTCAAGCCATGTGACAGAATAGTCATGTGACAAGGTAGTCATGTGACTAACATAGCTGTTATTTAGCGTGAATATTTGGTAGTATTATACCGTATTTCTGTATAATCTTTAATTAATAATTTTATGTTTAGTTCATGGCTGATGTACAAGAGATATTGGAGGTGCTGTTTAAAGTACAGAATGAATGGGAACCTGACGATCCTCAGGTCAGTTATAGTGCTGTAAGATGAAGGAGGGAAGAGAGAGATGGTAGATAAAGAGAGAGAGAGATGAAAGCTATTTGTAAAGGGAGGAAGAAAAGAGAGGAAAGGAAAAGGATTCATCAATTGAGAGAGAGAAAGAGAATGAGAGGAGTGAATGAAAGGAGTGAATGAAGACTGATTGATATAGATAGATAGTGAGGAATTAAGGAGTTAAGTTATGTTCAATTATTAATAGACGTCCTACATGATTGGGTCTTGGGCTCGTATGTGTAAAATACTTGGCCCCGCCTTCAAGCAGTTCCTTCCCCATGTGATAAATCCTCTGTTACAGGCAGCTAGTGTCAAACCTGAAATAGCCATTGTAGACTGTAAGTATTCACGTATTGTATATCTATGGGTATATGTGTGTCACCTTATGTATTGAGAGTGTATGTTATATTTTGCTAGCCATTGAAGCTGAGCAGAACTACAGTGAGGACGAAGGATGGCAGTTCATTACATTAGCAGATCAGGTCAGGGGGGTTAGGTCAAGGGTCGGGGATGAAGAAAAAGAGAGAAGGACTTTGTTCTCCTTTATGCTTGTTGCTGTCAATCCTTCAGTGTTTTTTTTTACTGGTTTTCCTATAGCAAAAGTTTGGCATAAAGACGGCTGGGTTAGAGGACAAGTGCACCGCCATGCAGATGTTAGTGGTGTATGCTAAAGACCTCAAGGATGGTTTTGCTGAATACACAGAAATGGTTAGTTTATATTGTGTATTAACTCTTCCCTAAACTGTCTTGTTTCTCCACGATACAATAGGTTGCCAAAATCATGGTCCCTCACTTGAGATTCTATTTCCATGAACATATCCACTAATTAATTAAATATTAATTAATTATTTTATCGATTACTATATTGTACCATTGAGTATATGCTCCTTGACAGAACATATGTATACTGGTTAGAGCAGCGGCTGCAGAGATCTTGCCCCATCTCTTGGAATGCCTAAAGATTAAAGGTAAACTGATTCAGATTACGTGTTGTAGCAATATTATGATGTTTATTTGAAGTATTTGTTTGATTGATATATTCTATAGGTCCAGTTGCTGTGACTGGTATGTGGGAATACATATCAGCCAAACTTTTGGAAGCCATACCTCTTGAGCCAGACCCCGAGATAACTGAGATCATGATTGACTCTTTGTGTAAAGTTAGTTAACTTTTGGAAATTATAATTAGCCATATAAAACTTTCATTTTTTTTTTTTTTTTTTGGTCTACTAGCCATTTCTTGTCCAATGTACAGAATATAATGAATAGATATATTATGTACAGCACTATTTTATATATTCTAAAATTTATATTGTATCTTTGTGTTGTTGTTACTGCAGTGTGTTGAGATAATGGGACCCAACTGCTTCACTGACGAGCAGTATACCAAGTTAGCTGAAATATTGAAAGATCTGTTGGAGTTGTGCTTCCAGAGACAGAAGGACCAGCACCTCAAGCGACAAGACGAAGATTACGATGAGCAAGTAGAAGAAGAACTAGAAGCAGAGGTAACCAACAACACACCAAGCTATCAGCCATTATATCCTTCTCACTTAAGAATGCAATGCATAATGTAGTCCACCATTTCTGTATATCTATTATTACTAGACTGAGACAGATGAATTGATATGTGTATCTTTACTATACTATATTACTAGACTGAGACAGATATGTCCTATAGTGTGTATCTTTACTATATCTATTATTACTAGACTGAGACAGATGAATTGATATGTGTATCTTTACTATATCTATTATTACTAGACTGAGACAGATGAATTAATGATGAGGAAAGTGGCAGATGTCATGCATACTCTGTTCTCCACCCACGGTTCCTCTCTCCTTCCATTCTTTGACCAGTTACTTCCTGTACTCACACAAATGCTCCAAGATGGCCGCCCTTCCTCACACAAGCAGTGGTCATTGTGTATATTTGATGACCTACTAGAGTTTGCTAGTCAGGTATGTACTGTGCAGTGTTAGATTATTTTATCCTTTATACTTTGCTTCTTCTACTTGAAATTAATCGTTTTTCATTCTGTATGCTTTCCCTGCAGAGCGCTTTTAAATACCAGGAGTGTTTTTTGCAGCCAATGCTGAAGAACATCTGTGACAGTTACTCACCTTTGAGACAAGTTAGTCTGATATTAGTAGTCATGATGCTGTGGGCGTGTGTGCATATCTATTGGTATTGAGTTGATCATTTGCTCATTAAATATTCGTGATTATATTAATTATCATTTTTCCACTTAATAAATTTATGATAATTAGGCGGCTGTATACGGTATTGGCGTAATGGCAGAAAAATCCATTAAAGAGTTCTCTCAAGTGTGTATAGGTGAGTGATATGTCTAAGATATATTGCATAACAAATATGTACATGTGTACCGACCATTTATGTATTGACTGTCCCTCCCTCCTTGTTTCACCTAGGTGCCCTTGATTCTTTGATAGCCTGTATTCAGAGTCCCTTAGCTCGTGAAGATAGTTCCAGTATCTTTGCTACCGAAAATGCTGTATCCGCGGTTGCCAAGATATGCAAGAGTATGGAGTCCAGTGTACCATTGGATAAGGTGTTACCACTTTGGTTGTCATGGTTACCGGTCGTAGAGGACAAAGTAGAAGCTTCTTACTCGTATTCTTATCTATGTGATTTAATAGAAAGGTAAAAATTTGCAATCACATGATCTCCGACCAATCAGATAGCCTAGTACTTCATTTTGCAAAAAAAATATAACACAATATGTTTATATGTACAGTGGAACCTCTGTATTATATTTCTTATTTTATATGATTATGTTTATATAGGAACAATGTTTATATATTGGGGGAGAATAACTCGAACGTTCCCAAAATATTGGGCATAATAGGTGAAGTGGTGTCCCACCAGACCTTGTCCAATGACCAACTAGTATTACAGAGATTGCTAGCCATTGCTAGACATATTCAAGTAAGGAAACCGGCATACAGCTAGAAGCAAATTCAACTAGCTAGCTATAATATAGTCATGCATAACTTGGGACCCAACATTTTAATCCCACATTTAAGGGTGAGGCTATTACTCTATTATTTTTGCCTATTATTCTATTCAATATTGCTCATTTTTGCCACCCATTATTCCTGTATGCTCAACCTATTATTCTCAACAATTTTTCAATTTAAATTGTAATATGCATATAGAACCATTAAAAGTTACATTTACATCAGTAAAGATGACAGTTTAGATAGTACAGTACACATATCATGTATTGTATCTTTAAAAATATTACTTTCAAGATGCGTTAATGTCAAAGACTTCATTATGCCTACCACTTTTGGAGCTTTTAAAATATATCAAGGGCAGGCTGGCTATCACTATAGACATCATTTTAGTGCACTTAATTTCCTATTATTATTCTCATTTACCCCAATTAATGATCCTTCATATTATTCTAGAATTATTCTCAATGCAATCTTGCACTTATTATTTCCATAATTAATACAGCGTAATGATAGCCTCACCCCTACCCACATCTCAAGTAGTCCGATATATTGATTAAGCCTTGATCATGCAACTACAGAAAAGTATTGACCCCCTCTCACTTTTAAGGCCACTCACTCACCCACTTACTAAATACTGGCACACTTGCAACTAGTGTTGTCAGTCCTTAGTACATAGTATAAAGCATCATTATATTCTATAGTTAGTTATACAGTCAAGATAATATAACATCATTATTTTTCCTATAGGCATCAGATGTGTGGGAGGGATGTTTGAAAGTATTATCACCGAAACAGCAAACAGCTCTAGCAAAAGCTCTATCATGAGGAGGGCTATGTGTTCATAGGCCCACTTTATACCCACCATGCATGCATGCATTGATCTCTAGCATCATTTCCATTGAAACATCACAATACATTATCTCCTGGCTAACCTGTTATAACTCTTCCTTCCTCTTCCCCTCTATTTCTAGCTGTTCTTCTATTGTTTTATGCATTAACTTATCCTCAATCTAATCGATCTTTGATTATTATAGTTTATTTTTTTTATTGTTCTGACAAGCCACATATAGTGAATGCTGGAAAGGAATATACCACGTAGTTGGTGTGCTAGTTTAGTATATAATTACAACTTGTCTATCATATACCTAAAAGCACTGGTAAAGCCTATAGACTTAGTGTGATCTATGGTGTGATCTGGTTGGTTGGAAAAAAAAAAAAGTTTAAGGTGTGGTTTTAATTTTTTGGGTGGGCGGAGATCTTTATAAGCTTGCATGCGCATGCATTGCTTTCTTGTTCACTAGCCAAGTCTTCTGAATCATTGATAAAAATGCTCGGTTTAAATTCGATTAATGGTGAATTTGACCAGCTATTTAAGGTATGCATTAGCATCAACCATCTGTATTCTTGTATATAATAATTATTGTTAGTCTAATATTGTCCCGCCATAATTATTTTTATCAGCAGATCACTGACGTGCTTAAATTTACAGTCAATGGACATGATTACTCCATAAAGAACCCTGGTCTCGATGTGATGTTAGTACAATGGCTGAGACGTAACGGACTGACTGGAACAAAGGTATAATTATTCAATATGGGATGATCTATATTTAGATGCATGGATTATATATACCTTTACTTTACACATACGTTAGTTTGAATACCACTCAATATATTATATATATTTGATTATAGTATAAGGAAACCTGGGAACCATAGCACAGTTTGAATTGTATGCTGATTATTGACAGCGTTTCTTGGGCCAGCACTCAGTCGCCTGAACTCTTCAGGCCCATACATAGCCTGGGACTCTGCCAGGCCTCATACTGAGTTCATGCATCCATGCTGCCGTATTCTGATTATTTTTTAAGTTACGATGTTTATAAGTTCAGTGACGCATTAGGTTTCCCATTGCTGACATAGTTTGCAATCGGCCCTTCCCGTATAACTAGTTCCCAAAGGAGTAACTTAATTGTAAAGCAATTTTAGGGGAATTTCCAGGGATTTTTTTCTTTTTTTATTAACTAAATACATTACTGTAAAACCAGAAAAGATAACAGTCCATTAATCTTAACTAATTTAACTTTAGTCATGAAATCGTTAAATTTAAAAGTCGTTATTATGTTTAAAGGGTGCATATACCCATGTATTACAGTTGTTTATCGTTATTTTAAATGGACGTTAAATTGTCTAAACTCATCTAATTGTTAAATATAATGGACGTTATTTATTCTGGGTTTATAGTATATGATTTTTGTCTCCTGACCCATTATACAACCAGCCTTTCCTCATATAACTGGAGCGACTTACACCAGAGTTATGAAGCAATTTTAGGGAAATTTCCGGGGAATTTTTTTTTTATTAACGATATACATGATAGGTTTTATGTAATATATATACCATGGCTTCGAGGGAAATATGGCAAATATACAACCCGAACCCTGAGATATCAGCCCGAGGCGAAGCCGAGGGCTGATATCGAGGGGTGAGGGTTGTATATTGGCCATATTTCCAGAGAAGCCATGGTACATATAATATATTCTATAGTTAACAAAAGCAGGGATGATATGAGGGAAGATATGAGAAACAGGGAAAATATGCCATATCTTCCCCGCTTTTCAGGGATATATGGCCTATATCTTCCCTGTCAATACATTGATGTTTTTGCTAACTATGGTATATCTATGAATATTAAATGAGCCAGAATCGCCTTACTTATGGATCATATAATACCGCAGTAGTGACCTTTTTGTCGTAAGGATGCTAATGCATGGACTAGAGTAACCTCTATAGTATACAGTATGCAGTTGTGTCTTGTACATAAAACTATCTTACATTACACATGCAATGCGGCCCACCCACTAATCAATACTATTTTTGTTGTTGATCTGCAGTTCTCGTGTGGCCAAGGTGGTTGTGGTGCATGTACAGTTATATTAGTATCAAGGCCAACGAGGGGCTCACAGCAGCCCATTTATCATCCCATCAATGCTTGTCTACGTCCATTGGCTGCAATGCATGGACTGGAGGTAAGCCCACCATAACTGAAGCTAACTATACTGACAGCTACTATTAACAGCTACTGTACACTTATCAATCTACTGTAATAATTTAAATTTGTGTGTTATTTTATTTCCGGTCTGCACACATGATCTCTATCTGCATTTGTATATATAGCTACTGACAGTTGAGGGACTAGGCAGTACCACGGGTGGAATGGATGCTGTTCAAAAGACTATTGCTGAATGTAACGGCACACAGTGTGGGTTAGTCATCAGCCAGTTGTTGTATTATCCGCACGCACCACGCACCCACGAGCCCTACATGGGCACAGTTATACATGACGATGCAATACGTCAGTGTATTGTATTATATCTGCATGGGGTGTGTGCTATGTGTTCTTGGAATCACCCAAACCATACCAATGGTTTACATAGAATATTAGCTGGAATGACCTCAAATTGTTATACCTGGTAAAATGACTACTACTGAGATGTTGTTTATCTATTTTTCCTCATTCTCTCTTCCCCTTGCTGCCACCCCTAATTGCCACAGATATTGCACACCTGGATTTGTTTGCGGAATGAAAGCATACCTGCAGAACACGGAATCCAACCCTAAGCCACGCACTCTACCGGATATTGAAGACACATTTGATGGGCATTGTAAGTATATAATATAATTACACACACTGTATTGGCCCACCATGATTATATATTGCATGGTTACTACCGGTATATATTGCAATGGTCTACACTTGCTTTATAGTGTGTGTTAAATGTTGTGTTGTGTTGTACTATGTGTGTTATATGTTATGTTGTGCATATAGGTTATATTGCTATAGTATATTGTACTTGTTTACATACACTATATGTATTAACCAAGAGAGATATATCCAGTTGATATATACTATATAAAATTGTTCTGAAAAGAACAGGTTATCAAAGAATCAACTCAACTATTTTACAAACATTTTTATGTTTCGCTGTATAATTTGTTTAAACCGTGAATATTACCAGCTATACGGTAACCTTTTTTTTTTCAGAATGATTTTACACTGCTATATGTATTGTCCTGTTATATATTGCATGGTTATATATTGCTATAGTACTGGTTTGCTTTATATAGTATGCCGTTGCACTGGCTACCGCCCTATATTGTTTGGCATGAAGACGTTTGCTGAGTGTAAAAATGAGAAGGAATCAATTAATACTCCACCATTGGTAGTGGATGACCGTTACTATTCAAAGTGAGCTACATTTTATAAAATAAAATCATTGTTGCCCACATGATTCTGCCTATTGTATTCCCTATTTGATAATTTAGCAGGCTGGTTTCATTGTTGTTTCAACTGTGCGAATTTCTGATAATTCCAATTTGCGATTATAGCTTTCAATATTTATGCTGTACATATATTAAGTGTTTCAAGCACTTGACAGTTAAAACAGTTTTTACATTAAAGTATTTTCAGGACACTTTTGCTGCCAAATAGTATGACAATTATACTTAACTTTTGGGCTTAATTGCATACTAAGCTACACGTGAATTCCCTTGAATTAGTCTAGTCTGCAAACATTTTTATACCATGGAAGACTGACCAGATTATAGTAGTGGAGCACTTACAGTCATTTGCATCATACATGCACACACTCATATAGTTATAATGCAAAGGTTATTAGTTGCTCTAGTCATTTCCATGTGCATTGTATGTATTATGGGAAGTTACTTGAACTGTTTCTTTAATTCATTCTTAGGGGTGATCTTAAGCATCCAAATGTATCGGTACAACCGATAGGTATTGAAGAAACAGACTCTGCTTCCAGTGTACCCGATATGGAACCAACTCCTGTTGCTGAGGTGCCTGTTCTTTGTGTTTCGGGTGATCATAGGCAAGCTGTTTGGGTGAAGATTCAAACTTTGCCACAGTTACATGTAGCTATGAGGCATTACAGCAGCCACAAGAAGAATATTCATTTTGTCGTAGGCAACACTGCCTTTGGGATTCAGATATTCCAGCAGAAGATCAAGGAGCAGACCATTCGTCTGCATATTGGGGACATTCCAGATTTCTTGAGCTTAGAAAAGCAGAATGATGGATCCATTCTGGTTGGGGCTGCAGTGAGAATACAATCGCTGTATGACTACTGCTTGCAATCCGAGGATAGTAGTTTGGACTTGCAATTTGAGGATAGTAGTTTGGACTTGCGATTGTTGGTGATGCGTCAACACTTGAAGCGCTTGGCTACGACCGAGATACGTCACGCTGGTAGCGTGGGCGGTAATATTTACCTGGCCAAGGCATGGGGTTTCCCATCTGATTTAGTTTGCGTTTTAATGACTTTAGACGCTTCTATTGACGTGCTATATGCTGGGAAACATTCCCCTAAGCACTATCATATTGCAAGTTTCATGAAGTATAATTCCAGTATGGCGCTGGATGGTGGGTGTGTCATATGCTCCATTAGAATACCGCCGATATCCCCAGGAAAAAAGGTTTTTATTCGCTCTTCCAAAGTCTCAGCACGGTCGCAGAATTCTCACCCTTTGGTTAATGCTGGGTTTGCGATAGAGGTTGGTGAGGGTTGTTTTGAAAATGCCCGAATAGTTTTTGGAAACATCAAGCAAAAAACTTGCCGAATGCCAAACACCGAGCAATACTTGATGAAACGCTGTAGCCCTGAGAAATTATCTACTCAAGTGTCAAGTATTTTGTCACGTGTGTATTCAGAATTAAAAGACAGCATTACTGCTGTTTCTCATGGCTTTGAAAACGTATCGGATGAAATAGTGGAAAATGATAAACGCTATCGTTTGACAACCGCAAGGAACCTGTTACTGAAATTTCTGATCGATCTAGCTAACACATTCAATTTGCCTGGATGGAAGGACATTGAAGAGGTGAAGTAATTGTTATTATAATAATCATGAGCATTATGTTAAAACCATTTATAAGCAATAAAATGCTTGCAATTATTTGTTACCAATATTTTTTTTTATTGTAGATTAAGTCTTGTGTAAACTCTCTAATTACTGAGAGAATGGACTCGACCTCAAGTGGATCACAAGACTACTGTGTCTACTCCGATGAGCACCCAATCAGTGAACCCATAGTGAAGCAGTCTGCCTACCTACAAGCATGCGGTGAGGCCAGATACACCCAAGATCTGGCCATGAGTAGTCATGATCTACTGCACGGGGTATATATATTCAATACTAAATACGCTCATGCTGAATTCCGGGTGATTTCACTACCTGCAAAGTTTTACGAGGAGTTTCCTGATGTTGTAAAAGTTTTCACAGCTAAAGACGTTGCCGAGAAGGCGCAATCCACTTCAAAGAAGCAAGAGAAGGAGAAAGAGGACAGGAATATCTTAGGACCTGGTTACCCAGGACTACCACCTGCAACTATGTTTGCTGAAAGAGAGGTGAGTTTATGATATTATTTCAACATATATATACTTTAATATTGTATGTTGATTATGGGTGGGAAGGAAGGGGGATTAAGGGCTTGTTCAGGCCTGCCTCAAGCCAATCATATATCACCATTGTATAGGTGATACACATTGGACAACCAATGGGAGTGGTTGTAGCTGAGAATGAAGAAACTGCTCGTAAGGCAGCTACATGGATACAGGACAACGCTATTGATTGGCAGAATGTTGATAAAAACCCTGTTCTGGATCTTAAAGTAGCCATCAAGAAGAACCGCTTCTTCCCTGATTCGTCCACCGACGAGAAATATCCTGAACGGCTTCTCAAGGTTCGTAACATCGAATATCCTACAATTAGCCTAAGTAATATATTGATAATGGATTAAAATGTGCAGGGCACCAATGATTTATTGTAATCGTTTCACAAAAAAACAAATCAATGATTTTTCTATTTCTGTCCTCCCTTTCAAACTTCTGTGTTTCTCTTAATTCCTTCCGCTTTCTCATGTTCCAATTCCCTCCCTCGTTTAGGTCTGTCATCCGGCATCACTTGATAAAATAGACTGGGAACAGGTTCAAAAAGACGATTGCGTTATAGCTGAGGGTGAACAGTTGGTTGGATCACAGTACCACTTCTATATGGAGAATCAGACAGCTGTGGCGTATTCGCAAGAAGGCAAGATCAAGGTTATTGCATCGACTCAGTCTCCATCTACTATTCAGAAGAAAGTTGCTCAAGTTTGTTCCCTTCCAATGAACCATGTAACAGTTGAAGTAAGTTTTTAATATCATCATTAGAAGATACTAACTGTTGTTTGGCGTATGTTATGACTGGAAAGCCATTATTGTAAATAAGTACAACATAATTTGACTATATTTTTATATTTTATATTCATTTTACATTGACTTCAAGTCTTAACCTATGCCAGTACAAAGTAGCAC
Organism: Chalinula nematifera; assembly: GCA_036873525.1. Taxonomy (NCBI): domain Eukaryota; kingdom Metazoa; phylum Porifera; class Demospongiae; order Haplosclerida; family Chalinidae; genus Chalinula; species Chalinula nematifera. The sequence continues at coordinate 28,641 of JAYJLX010099669.1, forward strand.
CTGTAATAATTAATTCTTTATTACTGAAGGTCCCTCGAGTGGGCGGTGGATACGGTGGTAAGGAGCTCCAGTCCCAGTTTGTTGCCACAGCCGCATCGTTCTGTGCTCAGAGTCTGAAGAAGCCCGTCAGCATATCTTTATACCGTACTGAAGACATGGAAATGATTGGGAAAGGACATGAAGTCCTGGGGAAATATAAAATAGCAGCGTCTAAAAAAAATGGCAAAATACATGCACTTCAGCTGGAGTTTTTAGCCGATGGTGGATGTACATACGATGCTTCATTTGCTGTGATGGACCTCATGCTACTCAGTGCGGATAACGCATACTGCATCCCACAGTTCCTATGTACTGGACAGGTCTATCACACTTTCAAAGCTTCTAGCACCGCTATTCGATCATTTGGTGTGATCCAGGCAATGATTATTGTCGAGGCAGCCATTGAAGCTATCTCAGAGAAGACTGGAAACCGCCCTAAGGTTGTACGAGAAGCCAATTTTTATCAAACTGTCCATCATCAATTGGCGGATGACCAAGTATCAGTTTCAGAAGAATCTCTTTCATCAGACGATGAACTATCTGCTGACTTAACAAGTAGCCAAGAAGGCCACTCTGAGGAACCATCCGACCAAATTGATGGTAGAATGCCGAGACAAGATTCAGGATTTAAAGAACCGCCTCCAAAGAAGAGGGCAGTAGAGCACGAGCACGGCAACAATGAGCCTCAGATGACTCCATATGGACAGCTTTTACGATACTGCAATCTACTGGGAGTGTGGAAACGCGTTGTTAAGCGATCACACTATAAGAAAAGGTGCATGTCAGTGGTAGAGTTCAACAAAAACAATAAAATGAAGAAAAGAGGTATAAAGCTCATCCCTTTGAAATATGGCATCTCATTTGGAAAGAGAGCAAAAAATCAAGGTACATCATATGCTGCCCCTAATCTCATAACCAATTAATTCAGTATTACCTAAAAATATATTTAATAGCTTCTGCTAGCGTGCAAGTCCACAGCTCTGATTCAACTGTTCTTGTCAATATTGGTGGAGTTGAAATGGGACAGGGTCTAAAGACAAAGATGAAACAGATAGCTGCCAATGCACTTGGTATACCATTTACCGAAATTGAGATAGGAACAACCTCAACAGAAAAAGTATAGCATTATTAAACGTCTCTAGTGTATAATACATAATATGATGACAACATAACCTATATTTAGAACTACTATATTTAGAGTTACTATATTTAGAGTATGTTTTTTTTGCTCCGTAGATACCTAATGCTACCAGTACTGGTGCTTCAACTGGTTCAGACCTGAACGGTGGAGCAGTGAAAGATGCCTGTAAAAACCTGCAAGAGAATCTCGAAAAGTTACTGAACAGATTAACAAAAAATGGTCATGGTAATACTTATTCGGGAAAGAAGAAAGATCTCCTGGTCCAATGGCATGAAAAGAAGACATGGAAGGGTTATTGGGCTGAGGTATATACACAAACACACAATATTACAGCTAAACATATCCTTAAGATTCTCTGTATTATAGTGCATGTTACCCTATAGAAATCACACCTTAGCCATTCTGCATATACAAGCTTTAGAAATCAACATATTTCAGTCACCACTGTTGACACTGTATGTCATTATTGTATAGGTTATTTCCATAGCATACGAGGAGAGAGTGGATCTGGTAGGGCATGGCTTCTACAAGAGCCCAGATATTGACCAACTATCCAGTAAAAACCCTACGGGGAGACCGTTTTATTATTTTAATTATGCCGCTGCCGTGTCTGAAGTAGAGATAGACGTACTAACGGGAGAAACAATTATCCTACGTTCAGACATTATGTATGATGCTGGTCATAGTTTGAACCCAGCTATTGATATTGGTCAGGTGGGTGTGGCTTATATGGGCGTGATCTAATATACTATACTTGTTAACGTTATTACAGATTGAAGGTGGGTTTATGATGGGCGTGGGAAATGTACTCACCGAGAAATTGATATATGACAAAGATGGCCGACTCCTTACCAATGGTACATGGGAATATAAACCTCCAGACACAAGAACAATACCTAAAGTATGTCACCATCCATTTACATATAACATTGTTAAAGCATAATGATTGATATATCTCTTATTTCTATGTTCTTGATGCATTAGGATTTTCGGGTCACACTCTATCCTGGTGGCAAAAAATGCCCAAAGGATCGTATTGATCACACCCAAGACGAAATAATGATAATAGGTACATGTGGAGATTATACTAAATCTATGTATTGCTAATGTATTATGTATATTTTATAGATCCACACGGTATTCAGTCATCCAAGACAACTGGTGAGCCACCGTTAGTACTGGCCAACACTGTGTTCTTTGCTGTACGAGACGCAGTCAGGGAGGCAAGGAAGGAGATGGGATTATATGGAGAATTCCAGTTCAATGCACCAGCTACTGTGATGGACGTTCAATTGGCATGTGGTTTCGATCCAGAGCATATTAAGTTTCAGCAGGATTGAACGGATACTACATAACTCATACACATTTGTAATTATGTAGACACTTTGGACAAAATTAACTTATATATTGATGTCTTCTAATACACTTTGTTTGACCTAAATTTATTGGAGTGAGTCAACTATCATGCATGCTTCAAGCCACATACATTAATCAATATTTCTAACACTTTCTCACTGTTTTGGAATAATTAGAAACTTTATAGGTTTATATAACTAAGGAGTTATCCCAAGAAATGCATTATAAGACTATATAATTGAGTCAAATCTACTAACAATTGTCTTGATCCACATAGTATACCTTCTGTCCCCTGTCCATGTAGAATCCTAATCCTCTGGCCCTCGCAGCATCCAACATACTCTTCAGGTAACCAGTATTGGTACTGTTTACTATCCTTGAATACCAGTTAATGCCTATGAACCAAATATGGTTATCCCTCTCCACACACTGGAATTCAATCACCCACTCATAAACACCCTGCTGGGGATCCTCATGAAAATCAACAACGGTATCTGGGAATAGGAGTCCAGGTAGTCTGGCCCAGGTACCATTAAAGTGGCCCGGTGTATCCGTAAGGTTGAAGAGGAGGGAGACAGGATAGGTATGGCCCACACAATGGATATCAAACGTGTCATTGATTCGCTTTAACTTGTCGTCGAACACTTTATGTGATTTGATGCAAGACGGTGAGGGACATGCAGGGAACTGTGTATAATCATGGAGAGCCAGTTCATAGTATGTACCCAGGAACTTGGTTAGGTTGAATTCCTTCTTAACCGCATCTGATTGGATCTCCCATGGCTGAGGGCACTTGGTGTAATTGAACTCAGCAGCTATCAGCAGTGAGCAGCTTGATAGGATGTGGATAGCAACAATGTAGAGAGAGTATCTTAGCATGACCATGTGCTTGACTTATATAGCCACACCTTGATCATGCAGGCTGATGCAGCAGTACCTTGTACTCAAACCATACATGCATACTTGCATATAAAATATGTAGAGATTTACTTTGCTTCTTGATACATTAATAGATATTTCATATCTTCATAATGTAGTATACAAAATAAGATCTGCTAGTATACAATAAGATTATTATTATATAGTCCTATAGATAATATCGATAATAATGACCATTTTATTCTAGAATAGGAAATAAAAATATGTACAAGAAAAGAGTGGCGATGTTGATTGGATATATATTAGGTAATAACGTGTTGAGGGGGTGAAAGTGTTCTCTGCTCGGAATCAACCAACGTTTGAAGGCATTCAAATATTTCAGAGAACTAAAGGAAAAAAAAACCCATCAAATTACTGAGGGAGTGGTAATACCAGGAGGCAGGAGCCCCCCATAAGTTGTAGCTTCTCTATAACTTTTAACACATTCATATTATTACAGACTCTCATGGTAATGTTAGCACCCACTAACTTGTTTTGAATGGAAGTGGTGAGTGTATTCTCCCAACGGCTCTTGATAGTAGAAGCTGACAGTCATGGAGTCTTCATTACACGATACATTGGACATACAGTCATTCCAAAAGCGACACGTAATCTTCTCATCGGGGAATCGCCTCAATATACAAACATCATCAGTAATCTACATCGAGGATTGGATATAAATAGTGATGAACATTATTAAATTCGATATGTAATCCCCCCTCCTCCTCCCTCCCTCTCTCTTCTCTAACCTGTAGTTTAAATATAGGTGCTGTAACATTAACACCATGATGAACAATGAATAGAACCACAGAATGAGTCTCACTGTACAAAGATAACACAGCAAGATCCTTTACATCGATATTTTCACCTTGTTCCTGAGAAAGAGAGAGAGAGAGAGTAACAACAGGGTCTATTATAATGAATAATGATATATATTGGTGTACTTACCATGTTCTCTAGTTCAGTTAGTGTTTGCTGTAGCAGCTTTTCCTCAATACTGGCCAAACGAGTCTTGGCAGATAATCTATGGCAGAGATCAATAGTATCCTTAGGGCTGACTCCCATCATTAGCAAGAATAATAACACATTGTGTAAGATAACACTTAGGAGGGTGTCTTCCTCATAGGAGAATTCATGACGATCGGCAGGTGACAGGGAATTGTACCTATCAAACATAGGGTGAAAAATATAATCGCCAAACAAAACCAATAATTATATTTCGAACCCCCCATTAGCTTGATTCTCTAGAAGAAGGAAGGTTATACACAATTCACTAGTCACTATCGACAGTTTTTAAGAACCATGTAGAAGACAAAATAATATTTTTGACAAAACAATTATTTAAGCATTGAATTCTCCCTCTCCCCTATAAATTAACAAACCTGTCATATAATTCTGAGGTCTTCTCATTCCATCCCAGATACTTCCTGTCTGTGTGTACAACTGATATAAACACATTAGTCCAGAACTGTCTCTTCACCACGAGTTCCTTAAAGGTTGGGCCCAACTCACTGATCAGGTCATTGTGAAGGTACATCAGAGAATCCCCTGCATCTAAGGAAGTCGGGGTGGCAATCATCACCTTCTTTGATGGTGCTTTCAATAAAGGTGGTGGGTGTTTAGGTGCTGCATCTCGAGCCAACTGTACCAGTTCGATTTCCTTGGTATGATTTCCGTTACTACTTGCTAGATCGGGAAGAGTAGGAGAAGGTGTGTCCGCTACTTTGTCATCATTTCTAGCATCCTCAACCGGTGAAGAGACTGATTTACACTCCTCTTCACGTGACTGGTTTTTTTCAATGAGTAATGGATTCACGGGTGAGCCAGCTTTATTGCCTCGACCAACAACCTTTTTACTCTTATCTCGCTGCAAACTATATGATCGAAAGAAATAGTTCTCTTTCTCGTACTCTTTAGACGATTGCTGAATGGACTGAGATCTCCTACGAGGCGCCTTGGTACACAAACACAAACCCAAACGAAGGATGAGGAACAGAGAGAATACAGGACTTTCTATGTCTTCAACTAGTTCATTTTCAATAAACTGCATCAAATACTTGAGCAATTCCAGTACTCCTTTATACACAGGCTTGGTGAGTACCTGTAACATGTGCAAGTATATTTTATAACTTATAATAAACAGTCAACATTGAACAGGCCTACACATGTTATATGCTCTGTTACATACATGTACCATTGGGGTTAGTTTAGCAAAGAGTAAAGGAATTGTTTCTAATTAATGCCCTTCTTCCAAACAAATATTTTATAAGATTTAGCTATTATGTATGCTTACCACTGGTTTGATTTCCCCATTGGCTGAAAGTTTCGTGTCTGTTTGATTCCTTACACCCAGCCGAACCTCCAATACTCTGAGTAAAGCTATTCTGCTACGCTCTTCCATAGCAATGGTCTTTAGGGCCTGTGGTTTATACCATGGGAGTCCATTACCGTCTCCTATACGACCCACGATCTCCTTGATTTGCATCTCTAATTCACTATTAATAAAGAGGTACATGTAGTAACACCAATTAATACATTAGGACCTCTATGACTTCCATATAAGGGAAATACTCTGTATAAAGGCCGATTCACACTGTAAACGTAACGTTTACGTAACGTTACACTGAATACATGAGAACTCTAAGGGGGGAATTAAACCCTTTTTATATTAATGCATTAAAATCACACACTGATCCCCTATGGTAATGAGGTCTACTCCCAGTATACTTAGTATAAAATACATAAATCTCTATCTACAAGTGCTTTAATTCTTACTGTAAACTAGATATAGCAGACCAGGGTACGGATCGTATCACGTTGTCTGGATGTTCCTGCAAGGGTGACTTAGAGCGTGTTGGTTTATTACTGGGTTCATTTATTGACGATGACTTGCCCGTGGTAGTAGAAGTGGATGGTATTGTGAATTGTAGCATCTCTATACTACCACCAGTTAGATTCATCCATGAGCTTGACTTTGGAATGCTCCTTTGTTCAGGGGTCGCACTCCGTCCCCTGTCCACCATGGTTCTCTTAATGGTGATGTTTGTGCCATCCATAGAAGGGGTCGGGTGACTGGGATCAAGGAATAGCCCACCACCGCTCCTGAACGGAGAGGGTTGTCTGGGTGGCATGTCAGATAATGGCTTATCAAGCGAATCACGATGGATTTGGTTTCCCAGTGGTTTTCCTGGAGTTTCTTCCGTACTATGAGGATTATCTGTAACTGATACCGGTGGTGGTGGTGAAGGCAGTTCATCTGATGATGAATCATCAATGTGAATCTCTGGGTAAGCTGTAATAACGGTATCTTCCGTGTCCTGAGGTAGTGGATCAGTAGAGTCCACTATATTATCAGGAGTGTGGAAGGAACTGTCGTCATCCATTGAAGCTGAAATATACTCTGAGCTATTGAATGGCTCGGGAGTAAGGGGTGAATCCCCACGGCACGAATGCAACACCTCCTTCAGTTCTACGTCACTATCATCGTTAAGGGCCAGGTATGTCTCGTTACCCACGGCAACTTCTGTCTCAATGGGCGTGGCAGGATGAAACTCAATGGTGACTGGTATAGTGTTTGGATTGGTATCGTGTTTAGCTTGAGGGTGGGGCGGGGAAGAGGAGGGGACACAGTCTGAGTAATATGATGAACCCACTTCAGAGCTAGCATTAGAGTATTCCTGCCCTACTATTTCAAACTCACTGTCATCGCTGGTGGAAAACGTGTGCCTAATTGAATGTGTGGACTGCACTGCTTTACGATTCAGCATCTCCTGATAGAGCATGGACGTGGAGTCAGATGAGTACAACGTGTACTGAGTTCGGGATGGGCGTGTCCGTTGGATCCACCACGACAACTTGTCCCCAATATTCTCAACATTACAGAAACCTGTTCAAATAATGCAAGGAAAAATAATACTTGGTCCATAAAAAGGTGAGGACAGAAGAAGTCTCTAAAGTCAAATTGCCTTTGCACTTATGAAAGCTGCTTGCATCATTATAATACATACATGATAGATATAATGTAGTCCACTCAAGCTGGGTGAGGATTCGCTCATTAGATATTCATCTAAAATTCATTAATTTTAATGATGATCCTTGTACTTAATACATTTACAAATGGTAATTATCATGTAATTAATGCCAATGAATACTAATTAGCAAATCCTCAACTTGATACGAATAGACTTTAGACTGTGTGGCAGATTACATACCTTTCTTAATCTCTTCAAATGCTCTATTTGATGGGTTTAGTGACCACTCCAAGTAATATTCCACACTCTAACAAAATGCAAAAATATTTAAAAAAGGGAAATAAAACAAATATAATTAAGGCAAATCAAATCTACAATATGACACTTGCTTGTACAGGCCAAAGCCTAAAAGCTATATAATACATGTATAGCACAAATCCCAATTTCATTATTAAACAAACTTCTTAGCAAAAAAAAAACAAACAAATCTCGTAACTATAATGCATGGCTGGATTACCTGAGACTTAATGAAGATCTTCATAAACTGTTCAGCATCACATACATTCGAGTAGGCATTCATGAAGGAAGAATACTTTAGGGATACTACTGGACGAGGGAACAGCCTATAAATAGCCAGGTGGTTCTCTACCAAACCCAACATCTCATTTCCAAGGAGGAAATCAGCAAACGACAGTCGTATCTGAACATCGACTTCATCTTCCAAATTAACTGCACACTCAGATGATGTTGTGTGAGACATATCACTACTATCTCCAGGGGAAGTGGGTGGAGTCAATTTATCAAGACAACGCCTCAAGTCAGCTTGAAGATTGAGCAACGACAAAGGAAACTTTGGACGTGCAATGTTGTGCATTCTGGGTTCAGTAATCTGGGAGAGAGAGAGAGAGAGAGAGAGAAATAAGATATGATAACAATATATGTACATGTACTGTATTTATATAGCAAGCAATATATGGAAGGCGTGTCATGATATAGCATACAAAAGAAAGAAATAAGCAAACAAGTCCAAACATAAGCTCTGTTTTCTTTCTTCCTTGAAAACAATAACTTTAGATTTTGATAATAAACTCAAGTTACACACACAACACCTACTGCACGTATAAATTATACCGCTAATATAAGAACAAATGCCTGCAATATAACAAACATGGGTAACAGCAAAATTAGTCAGTCTTCCTGTTGTTGCAAATGACAGTAGTAGACTAGATTACATGTAAACAACATGTAAGAATGCAAACGAAACATTATTCAAAAGGACTCAATATAAGCAACTAAAATTAATACGACTATTTGGAATATTTTTTCTTGTAGTTGAACTAATATTGCTGCAGACAAGGAAATACTATTTACCAATTTCTTGTCAAGGTCTATTATCCATGCCTCTGCACAATGATAGCTGCTGACTTTATCAAGGAACGAGGTACAAACTCCGATAAAATATGGAGTGGGTACTAGTAACAGCTTCATAGAGGAGAGAAGAGAGAGAGGGAGGGAACGAGAAAAAAATGAAAAAAAATTGATTCAGTAAATTATAGATTGAGCAAAAAAGAAAAAGAAATTGTCTTTTGAAAAAAAAATTGGGGATTTTATATATTGTTCAGTATGTATATATAGCTTATCTAAAGGTGATTTACTCTAGCAAATGTAACATTTTATGTAATGTAGGAAATACATGAGAAGAGTACAAACTGTTACCATAATGTACTATAAAAGCTAAACTAAGTTCGACTTTGAACATCATAGAAACAGTTTATACTTTTCCCCCGTACATTTGCTTTACGGTATGTGAATGTCACCAGAACACAATATACAACAGCAGAGCCAACTATATATAGATACCAATCAATATAAAGTGCCTATAATTATGGAGGCTGGTGATCGAGGTCCATGGGTGCCCCATAAAGTATTGATCTGCTGTATACTTATTAACTATTGCAGACTACGGAGCTTGGTAGGACTGACATTTTCCACATTGGGTAAGCAGGTGGGTAGAAGAGGGATGACAGGGAACAAGTATTGCAGCGGATAGAGTAGAGTAACCATGGTCAGGATACACTGAGAGGCTATACCTTGGTCTTCAGAATGGAGGATCACCTAATATCAAAGAGTAGATGAAATATTTTGAATAATAATTTAAGGATCTTAAAAATGTCTTTTGTTGCGAGTTTTATTATATACTAGCTGTGTCACTATCTTGGAGAGCATGTTTTACTGTATGTTATAAAGAGAGCTACAATACACTAATTCCATTATATTGAGTTACTTCACCTGTATTTTTTTTATCGTTATTGTACCTGTTCTATACACACAAAACAAAGAGAAAGAAAGAGGGAACAGAGTAGATGAATATTGGCCTAAAGCAGCTGATAAAGCACTAACAAAAAAAAAACAGATTCCTATATTGAACAGCAATAAAAGTGGTAGAACAAGCTAGGGTAACCAGTAATAATAACCTTATTACATACACAACATCATCAAGGAGGAAATTGTTACATAGTACATTCATTGTAGTGTTGTCTCCAATTTGTGATATTTCAATATGTGTGTGAACAAACAAATAATAATGGAACATTCTAGATAATAATGAAGTGGGGTTATGCCTCATTGAGGCTATAGACAAGGAAATTAATCAAACAGTCAAGTACCCTTCGAGATATATTGAAAGAGGTACTTGTATAATTATGTATAGCAGCTATCAGGAAAGCATTATACTTATTGATGACGCTTAATTATTAATTAAATTAGACTTGCCTTTTGTTCCAAAAGCAATAACTGAAATATTTCAATAACTGTTTGTATATCAAGTATCTCAAACAGCTCGTGTATAGCCAAGTCTAGGAGGGGTAACCGTGACAACGGAGGGAATCCAATTAACAAGGCGGGGTCAACCTCCAACTCGACTTCCAATACCTCTATCCCATCGACAGGGGGCGGCAGGTCCAATAGACTACCGATCCACTTCTCCAACTCACGAACGACAGTATAATTGGGGTCATTCTCGGGGGCAAACTTGGAATGAATGAGTAGGTCCCAGCTGAGCTTCGAACCACAGTAAGTATCGATGAATCGTATTAACGTTCTCAAGCATTGCTTGAAGAACCTGAAACACTGGAACTGGGAGAGGATGCACACTGACAGTAAGCCCCATTCCTGTATTGAGACAGATTCCTGGTTCTCGTATTGCCAGTCACGAGACTGGGCCCTTGCCAATGGATCGATAAGGTGTGGAAATGATATACAAATGCCGTAAGTACGAATGTTTGTCTCTGTGTTCGTTAGCATGAATATATGGGAAGCCTCTTGCTTCTTTTCTTTGATGCATCCCTCAGGTTGACAGAAGTACACGATATTACTGGTTAAGGGACAGACGGGGTTATCGACTTCAGGGAACCTCCTTAATATGGCTGGTTTGGGCTTGAATATGGAGTCCCAGCCAGTGGTATCACCTGCAACTGGGGAAGACGAGAATGAGTCTGCTTCGGGCATGCATTGAGGAGAATTAGCAGCATTTTCTGGAATTTGTGTGGAAGGCCCCACAACCATCATATAGTTAATAAGAGACGATGGTTTGTACATGATTTCAGCGAGTAAAATACGAATCACGGGACAGTTTACATCTGTAGTAGGTAAATAGTCAAAGGTAGTAGCTTTGGTAGAGATAGAGAAATTATGACCCAAAAAGTGGGCACTGCAATTCCGTTTGCGCATTAATTAGAAAACATTTGATTTTATGCGCGCGCGCATGCGCAATAAATCGTTGTTTGCTGAAGCAGACGTTAAAGTTAGAAGAGTTTGTGTAAGAAATGCCCAGGTCTCCTTCACGTAGGTCACGCTCGAGAAGCCATTCACCATTGCGAAATAGAAGAAGAGCCTCTCGAAGTCCGTATTCACCTAAAACTTCGAGTAGGAAGAGGTCCAGAGAGAGGAGAAGGAGAGAAAGAGACAGGAGTAGAGACAGAGACAGAAGTCGAGACAGGGACAGAAGTCGAGATAGAGACAGAGACAGAAGTCGAGATAAAGACAGAGACAGAAGTCGAGACAGGGATAGGAGTCGTTCCAGAAGCAGGAGCAGAAGTCGCGAAAGGCAAGTGTTTAAAATAAAGGGGAGTGGCTGGATGCAAAAGGGGCGGAGCCTGAGCGAATAATATAATTATATATATATTTTTTCTTTACATCAATCTAACATGTTATGTAGGTATGACCGTCACATAATTCGTAGATTGGAACGAGATAGAGAACGCGAGAGGGAGCGAGAAAGAGAGCGAAGAGAGGAAATGGAACGACGTAAGAAAGAGGAAGAAGAAAGACGACTCGATGAAGATAAACAAAGAAGAAAGTAAGTTTCACTGTGGTATACCTTTTTATTTTCTAACCCAGTTGTGTCCAACTAACAATTATTCTACACTGTCTCAAACAAGGCCATAAATAAGAGTTAGTTGTCCTGTACTGACTATTTACAGTGTACATCAAATACAGGAGATGCTATGGTTTCTGTGCTTGTTACAATTTTGTTATTTTCATGTCGACTCATCTCTAAAGTGAAATGATTGGGTTTAGAGTGGTTTGGGGCTTAGAGGTTAAGGTGATTGAGTATCTCTAATTGCGGACACTATTGGGCCAGCATAAAGTGTCCTGATTATTAGAGGTGACCTCATTTCAGATGGTAGTTTAGTATGGAAAAGTGTGCAGTGTATTTATTACAAAAGGTGTCCTGATTAGGGAGTTTCCACTGTATACGTATTTTTTTAAGAAGTTAGAATATTTTAAGTACATGTGTATGCGTGTAGCGGCTGTACATATGGGTTGCCTATGAAGGTAACACACCCACCCAGCCAGCCAGCCAGCACGTTAAGTAAAAGCTGAGTATTTCAGTGGTAATCAGTGCTGAGTGCTGGCTCTTGGAAAGGTATAGCATTGATCATTACAGATAAACAATATTGATATATAATTGAAATGTGTTTGTGATGTTCTTCATTCTGATTGGACAGTAATTTTGTTGGGCAGCAATATACATGTACCTAAGCCACAGCAGTGGACTTTTTGTCAATCTTCAATTATAAATCAGGGTGGGCCTGGGGGGGGGAGGGGCTGTACTGCACATACCAGTAGGTGACTATGTACCAGTGCATAAATCTAGCAGTACCTGTACCTGTGCTTTACTAGTATATATATGTACCAGTGCATAAATCTAGCAGTACCTGTACCTGTGCTTTACTAGTATATATATATATATATGTACCAGTGCATAAATGTTTATATTTTTCTTCGTGTTTAATAACTTGTTTTTTATTGTCAGACGACAGGAGGAACTGGAGGCTAGAATAGTGGAAGACGAGACAACGAAGAGAGTGGAGCAACTAGTAGCTAAAAGGGTCGCTGAAGAATTAGAGAAGAGAAAGGACGAGATAGAGGCAGAGGTGTTAAGGAGGGTGGAAGAGGCTAAGAAACTAATGGAGGAACAGTTACTACAAGAAATGGAGAGGAAACGACAGCATCAAGTTGAGGAAGAGAAGAAGAAACAGGTTAACAACTGGTTGATGACCGATCCTCGTGGTGGGTGGGGTCGCGGAGGGATGGGGAGTTGCGTTGTTGTGGAGATGGAATTGTGGGGGTTAGGTTTTAATGAGGGGGTGTGGTCAATAATTTATTGTACAGTATGTGTCGTATAGTTTTCATAATTTAAGGAAATAACAAAATATAAACATTACGCAAGATCACCCACCACCAATTGGCTGGTAGCTAATAAATACGCTATTCATCAATTATTTGATTGTTATAAAAAAAAATTTCCCAAACCGCGTTAATTTGTTTTTGTGTGACATTATTGTGAACACCTGGGTCAATCAACATCCTGATCTATTTACAACAGATTAGAATGGGTTGTTATTAGTAGCTCAAGTCAAACAATAGCTTCTATTACATGTGTTTTTTATTGCTTATTCTAGGGCCAATAATAACATCTCCCACTCTCTCCCCCATTATAGACCAATATCTATTTAATAATGCAATATCAACAGCAATGTGTGGGCGGGTATCATTGTGGTGTAGCATAATGGAGGAAAAGCGTTGTTTTGAAGTTCTTTTTTTTATTTAATGCTGTGTTTGTTACACACTTAAGTAATAAGCAATTAAGGTCTACTTAAAACTCACAAAAGAGGGAAAGTGTTTTAAGAAGCGTTTAGTGGAATGTGACTACGTGTAACTAGCTTTGTAACCAGCTTTGTGTCTTAATTGGGGTTTACATAGAATGTAATGGCTTACATTTCATTGAATGCGTAGGCAATCTGACCTTTTCACGTCGTATTTCATGTACAGATAGAACTCCTGGTTGTTGGTTCCCTTTTGTTTGAACATGGCATGTATCATAATTAGTTTATGGAAACTGCATGTGCTCAATATACATGTACACTGTAGGATATAACAACTTAAACTTGTGGTAATTGCTACTGGAGAAGTTGAAACCAAAAGTACAGCTAATAAACTAAGGAAGTGTACCATTATTTACTATGACACGTCACACAATGATTGCATGTAGTCTAAATTATTCTATCATCCATCCTGGCTATAGTTGCATGCATGCATGCACAATAGTGTGTTGCAACAACACAAGTTTCCTTGTGTAATGAGAGAGTGTCTATACAATAGTTATACATGTAGTCCCAATACTTAACATTCCTATGGAACAGTTTTGTATTGAAGGAGGAGCACTACTTTACGATGAGGGAGACTCTTTCCTTCTTTAGAGTCAATACCAGTACACTGCCCATAGAATAAAATGAATTATTAATCATTTCTTTTTGTCTGTGTGAATGTATACAGTAGGTGTGTATATGTATTACTACTATTATATATTGTACAGTACAATTGTATACATGTAGGTACATGTAGTACACATCACATGTACTTGTACATATGTGTGTAGTGTATGTGTATATCTGATAACATCAGTACTATCATTATGCAGTGCATGCTATATACTATAATATTCTATTATTGTGTACTCTTATGCATGCATTTTGTGTTGTTCCTTTCTCTTGTGTGTAAATTACTATTATTTTATACAGCTGGCCTATGTGAGGAACACTATTGCTCCCCCCCCCCCCCTTACAGTGGCTTTGTTTACACAGCTAGTTACCGATGACAATTGAATTTTAAGAGTTATATACATGTGCATGTACTTACAGTGATAATGACCTGTATTGTTGGTTATAATTCATTTTGTTGTGTAGATAAAGATCATTGTTGCATGAGTAGAGTAATTAATACAATATCTTTGGTCTATTTTATACAGTATAATACACAATTAGTATACTCTTGAAGTTTGTGTAGCTGTTTTAGTGAAATATTTCTTGAATTGAAAGTATGCTATACATATAATAATACCGATTGTATCAAAGGTACATATTGTATAATGCTCAGTGCATAATATACTAGTGCAGTGTTGTATGTGGACTAATTGCTCTACCTACTGTATATGCAGTACTACATGTGATCCTAATACTGCATTCATATACATGTATTATATGTACTATATATACGAATATCATTTGTATTGAGTAGTGTTCTAACTATAGGCCTTTCTGTGGTGCATCAGCAATAGAAGGCAAAACGAGTGGGCGGCACTACCAGTTAACCACCAAATCCAGTTAACCCTTTTTGTAATTTATTTCAGTGAATGTAGGAATTGACTTCATTCCATGTATTCAATTTTTCTATTAGGATCAGATATATTTTATGTACTTTTAAGTGTAATGAATTTTTAATAATTAATTGCGTGGGCGGACCCCAAATTCTATTTGAGTATTAGTTCAAAATTTTGTTAGCCAAGTGTTTGCAACACTTACATTAGAATACAATAATATAACGACATTGGAATGGGACTAGGATCCCATTCCAGCGTCATTAAACTCATGCAGGGCTCATAACAAGTATTAACAACAGTATTACATGTTACTGTTTAAAGACTAAAATACTTCAGTATATACTAAAGGTATTGTAGAATACATCATGCCAATTAATACTGTACTGTACATTTTAAGCTGATTCCAATATGGTTCTACAGGGTTCATGTTCATACCTTTCGAAATAAGAGCAATTTTCACTCGCCAAAGTAAAAAATGAACATAGACAGAGTACGTACATGCAATGCACAAGTTGTGTACTGATACTAACTGTCATACTACATGTACTACTGTATAGTACTATATGTTATGTACTGCGGTGTGTATGTGTGTGTGTGTGCTTCATCAATTATACTGCAATTGTTAATCAATTGAGCCATTGACAAGCTGTTTTCCTCCTCTTCCCTTTGTGTTTATGGACTCTTTGTTGAATATACTTTGTGTATTGTGTAGTTTAATCACCCCATTCAATTCCCTAATTCCTTGTTATAGTGTATAGAGGAGTCAACAAACAGGTTATTGCGTTCGTTACAATTGCTCGTAATTGTTCACACCTCATTTATTCATTCAAACTCTCTCCTTCTCTCACCATTCCCTTTCAATAACGCGTACATTTTCGCTGGCATTGTAGTAGTCTAGCCCATGTTGTGCAGATTTATGAGAATTTGACATTTTTTAAGTACAGTATGAACTGCTTTTCTTTCCTGTATTTCATTATGTCTATTTTGGTTTTTTTTTGTATTCATTCATTCGTCAAGTAATTGATTATACCGCGGGGATATTTATTTATGTGGTAGTTGCCCACTAATGTTCTGGGAAGGGTACAGTATAGTAGCTGAAATGTATAGATCAGAGTTCAAAGTAGCAGCTGTCGTTATGATATTCAACCAACAAGCAGTATGTAGTGATTCCACCAGATTCCATATAGGCTCTGTACATATATAGTACTACATGTACCGTTACGTACATTAATTGTAATTAACAATATTATTAGGTACTGTCAATGGAAATGCAGTGTACGTATGAAAGGCTTTACATGTGCATGTACTTGTTTGTATGATTCATGTTTTAATTGGTTTGCAATGATAAAAAAAATGTTGGTTCTATGGGTTTTTTTTTTCTGGATTAGTAGAAGTATATTTCGATTATTACCTTGTTTAGTCAGATACCCTTTGATGTGCTCTTTAATTTTCTAATTTTGTTTTGTTGCTTAATTACTTTTACACGTCATTTATTTTGTGTAAGCGTTGCTTCCTTTATGTGAATTCCATGAGTATTTAGTAAGACAGCCCCTGTGTGGCATATCTGGGATACAAGGAAAGCTGGGAATTCGCATTGTTTGCCCATTGTACTCTTTTATGTTTTAAAATAAGCCAGCTATACACAAGCTATATATAAATACGCATTTTATAGCTTTTCGGTGTCAATTTCAGTAATTGTTCCTTTGGAATGCCATACAGTCGTGTAATATAGTGTAAGGAAATTTGTCCTTTAGAGGGTACACATTAGTAACCATCCACTGGATATAATTATACAGTCAACGTTACTTAATATCCTGCTAAAACAATTACTCCACGGTTCAAGCAAAAGGGGCGTGTGCTTCTGAGAATAGCCATACATAATTTGATACTGGTGCTGGTTGGCTTAGTGACTGGTTAATTGTAGCTGTATGAACTGTTACTGAATAATAATTGTCAGTTGTTAATTATTCCTTGACACATTGTTTTCTCTATTGTATATTGTATTGTCTGTGGTTCATTGTGTCCTTTGCTAGTATAAATAAAGCTGGTATTGTTGGCTGGATATGTGACAGACTTCACCTGGTTCTATTGTTATTTGGTGGGCTTCCATTCAACCCTGATTATGACATCAAACACCAGCTGCCAATTATCACTTATATATCAACCTTTTGGTATTCTGTCCCATCATTAATTGTTTCAAAGGTTGCTATGCTGGCATCAAATAGGTGTTTGTTCAACGCTTGGTCTTAGTCTTTGTTGGACAAGTTATTTAGTCTGGCCGACCAACAGATTGACCCAAAAGATATGATGGCCGTAGCTAAGCTTATTTCATGACCTTTCACTATTTTACTCTATTTTTTTTCTGCTTGGCTTTAATCTGGCAATATAAACATCCTGTTTGTAAATCCCAGGCTGTTGTTTATATGTCTTCACTCCCCAATATTCCCCCCCTCTCCTCTCCCCTCACCTGTTACATATTATACAATATGTCTCTAACGATAAGCAAACAGTATGTGGTACTGACCATTGACATGTGATTGATATTGCATAGTTCGTTGATTCAGCATTTCCTTGCAATATATGTGTGTGTGCATATTACTATGATCTTTGAACTTCAGTGATTTGGTGGTAGTTTCAATTTACCAATTGTTTAATGAGTACAGGTCAGGTCATGTTTGTGTGTGGTATTGTTACCTCCAGCATTCATGCATGGTTAGTTATTAAATTTTAGATCTCCACTTTTATTTTTGTTTGGGTTTTTTTTTTCCTGAAGCTAATTTGGCTGATTAAGCGAAGCTTTAAATTAAGACGTGCTACTAATTTCATTGATTGGGTATTGGGGGGATTTTTTTTTGCATTGTTAGAATCATATAGTATAGTGACAGCCAGTGCTGGTTTACTTTTATTGTTGTATAACCATTGTCAATTGTTACACTTCAGTCATCGTAGCTTAGGCCCACCCAATCAATGCATGTACATGTACTTTACATATACCTTTTTTGTGGTGTTTTTTGGTTGTTTTTTTATGTCACAAAATCATTCTTTAATTTGTTTAAAACCAATTTCCTCAGTTTGTTGTTCCAATTCTTTTGAATGGTTCTTGGAAACCTGTCTTTAGAATCTATTTATCTTATTTTGCCAAATTCCATGAAAACCCTTCCTATTGCCGTGTCTTTTCATTCGTCACAATGCCTGCCAAGGCTTTTTAGCCAATTGTGTTGTGTTTGAAAGAGCGTCTTTCTCCACCTTGCTTCTGAACAGGCTTTTTATGCCATCAACTGCATGCAGACATTCATAGTTTACACATTGTATGGTATAGTGTATATACATATACTTATACATGATGAACAGAAGGCAGTCAGGGGAATATTTGTAATATAGTTCCATGTCTCCAGATACAGTAACTATATATAGTAAACGTCATTAAAATCAATTTTAGTGCAAAAGTAATTACTGAACTGAATACCGCACTTTAATTAGAATAATAAAGCTACTGAAATTTAATACGATGTGGTTTCTTCACGATGATTCGACAAGTTGCTTGCTTGGAACTTTTATATATTTTTATGGCCAAATTTCCAAGCTTGATATTTAGTATTAGGAAGGTTTAATAGTAGAGCATAGCATAGATATATGAAGTATACATGCATACACAAGGGTATGCCGATACAAAATAGTGTGTACATGTGGTGGATAGGGTAGAGTATATTGGTCGATAGGATATGTGTAAATTCTTGTCTCTCCTTTCCACTTGATCAGTTATTCAATCAACCTATCATCTGTTGCATGCAATCATTTGAATTCCTTGAAACTCATTTGTTCTTGTTTTGTAACTCAATACTTGCTTGTGTTGCATAGCTGCATAAATTAAATCGGAAAATTTTATAGTCTGGGAAATTGTATAATATATATAGTCAATCGTTGTTCTTGTTGTGGATGTTTCTTGGTTGTTTTAGCTTTATATTCAATTTTTTTTCCCAATTATCTATTATTGGCGTGAGCTGTTTCATCTTTTTTCAAGTTGACCAAGTGAATGCAAAAAAACACATTATCATAATCCTTTATTGTGTAATATCTACCATACCTGTCGAGCCTACACCCTAGCTACTACTATCCATTACACAGTACTACACTGTTTCCATGCATGCTTATCATTCAAGTGTAATACACTGTTACATACAGTATATACTATATTCATGTGTTCCTTTTTGTTGTTGTTTTTTTGTGTAGATTTTTTTTGTGCTTGTTCAACTACATTTCTTTAACTTTTTTTCTAATAGTATTTCTAATTTATTGTACATCATTGAGTCAATTTGTATTTCTTTATTGCCGCACCATTTGGTTCCTTCTCCGTGAACAAATTGCCCATCACTTGAGCAAGCCAAAATGTCTTAATCATTTGCTGCGTTAATTGTTTTTCATGTATTGTTCTTTTTCTCTACCGTGAAATCAGTTAGACAGCAAATGTGCTGTCACAAATTAGGCACTTTCCTGTATTTCTCAAAAAAAAGTCAAGGATTTTTATCCTTTATCATTTAGTTCGTGTAGCGTTGATAAACTTTTTGTTGATATCCAGAACCAATATAAATACATGTAAATCAATCACTATGGATTTCTTTACCAAGAGTAGTTTTGTTCCTTTACTACTTCCAGCTAGACGACTGCTCTTGCCTGTGACATTTTATCCTTTGATGACCTGCCATGTACTCTTCTAAAATGTATTCATAGATGTCTGGGAAACATTTAGCCTTTTTGTATTTGACTTATAAGTCAACTAATAATTGAATTATTGTGAAGCAATGAATATTGTTTTGAAGTTCCTTTATTTTCCCCCCCCCCCCCTTCCCCTCTTTCTTCAAGTACATAAATTAAAAGCACATTTGCTAGTTTTATGTTGCAAGAATAACAGAAATACATATAATTATCAATGGTGTTAACCATTTAGCTTTGTTTAATGTGTAACATGACAATGATAGCTGGTGTTCTTGAAAGCAAAACCACAACATATACCCTTCCCTATTATTCTCCTTTGACATTCAATTCTTAGAATGTCATTCCATTATACAATGTAAATGTGTGGAGTTCGGGCTGGCTGGAATATCATTGTTTGCTCATAATATAGACAGTCTCATGATCACAAAAATAGCTATAATACAATATAAACCAGCTGTCAAAATCTCTCTGCTAAGTTATGAAGCTGCCCATTTAAGAATTAACTTCCTGATTAATTAACTAAGGAAAAAGAACTTGTGCTTTATTATTTCATGTCCTTAAAGACACTAAGATTACGCTGTTAAATCCTTGAGTATACCATACATGCATGTATATGTACACATCTGTATGTACATGTGTACTATACATGTACAGTATACAGACATATGGGCCTTTTTTT
>JAYJLX010099780.1:0-21996 GCA_036873525.1 Chalinula nematifera
AATAGTTACGTATAGTTAAGAATACATTAATAATAACTATAATAGATACTAGTACCAATAGTCCATAAGTCATCACAGCCTTCTCATGTTCATGAGGGACATATGGCAGATTTAAAACATCAGGATGAAATAATGATGAGAGGGTGGCACATCTCGGGAGACTTAACCATTTCTTCGAATAGGAGGTAATCCTAGTTTGGATCTTGGACACAATAGACTGGGATATTTTATCAACAGTGAGGTTAAACCTAATTGATGGAGTTAAATAGGCTTTGTAGATCCAAGTCTTATATTCCCTTCGAATTGGCCTCTCATCAATACACTTGAGATTGCTGTATATCATTTGGCATAGCTTCTTCCCAGCAAGATGTTTAGATTGGTTAGGTGTGGCACCGATAGTGTCTCTAAGGAATTTGGTTGGGGTCGATGATACATTAGAGGTCTGACCGTTATTCAATGTGAAGGACACATGGGGGAGGTGTCTTTGACCATTAAAACAATAGGAGACACATTTATCAGGGCGAACCTCAAGACCCAATTGAGAACAAACATCCCAAATAGATAACAAACCCTTTTGATGATCTGATTTAGTTATAGAAATAAAAGTGAGGTCGTCGGCGTAACCTTTGACCTTGTCAACCGGAAACCAGGTATATTTAGTAAGAGTGGAGTCTTCACAGACTTGTTTAAGAGGATATATCGGCGGAGTTACCTCGAACGGAAGGTAAGCGTTTCCATTCTTCCTTGCAAAAGACCATCTAACGGATCTGAGGTCAACCAATTCCGTTGCACTGTCCTGATATTTTAGAGTGAAACTCGAGTCAGGGTGATAATCAATTACTGAGCAATGGTACCAACCTGGCGGTTCAGACAAATCCTCTTCCTGCCAACCCACATAAATATACGAGTTAATTGGAGGTAGCCCTTGTGAATTCTTGATCGGCAACTTCAGTTTGTAGCTGTCATATGGCAAATCATTTATAAAATCGATGACTGGCTGAAAACAAAGAAGGAACAGTAAAGGGAACCACCCTAAATCCGCCCTGAGTAATAGAAAACAGAAGATCTGCTGTACTATTAATAGTAATTGCAATTGAGCTAAAGTAATGTGACTAAAGTTATCTCATATGTCCGATTCATGCTGAAACACAAGCGTTCACCAAAGGAAAAAATTTGGGCCAGATTTATATCGTATAACTAATAACGTATAACTAATAACTAACAATTGCTATTACAAAGTCTTCAATTACTATTATTTATTCGATTGCACATGTACATTTATAACTTAAGTAAAGTGATTTGTTTGGAAATCATGAAAAACTAGTTTTATTGCGAATCTAAAACTTTACTGTCATATAAAGTTTAATTCAAATAAAATTTTGAAAATCACCCCATTAGTTATACGATACAAATCTGGCCCAAATTTTTTTTCCTTTGGTGATCGCTTGTGTTTCTGCATGAATCGGACATATGAGATAACTATAGTTACATTACTTCAGCTCAATTGCAATTACTATTAATAGTACAGCAGATCTTCTGTTTTCTATTACTCAGGGCAGATTTAGGGTGGTTCCTAGGGTGCCATTGAACCCCCCTTGGTCAAAACTGACTTTGATTGAAGTTGGAAGCACGGTCTACTGTTTATTGGATACTGGCACTGTAAAACAGACATCTTCTGTGTTCTAGATGTGTGGATTAAGTATTCACGTCCAAAAGTGTTCAAATGGGCATGTGGTTTCTGCAAAATTGCGGCACACTTCGTGTACCACATAGTTTCAGAACCCCCCTTCTCAAAATTCTAGATCCGCCACTAATACGATTACATATTATACCCCCCATGTCTGCTCTAGAAGCCACTATCAGGCCCATAGCCAGGAATTTAAAAAGGGGGATCACTTCACTTATCACTTTCGCTGAGCCCGATGGTGCCATCGTATTGTTTAATTTGCATTGTGACACATACATGTAATACTAAATTTTTAAAAAAACATATAGTTACATGTATAACAAAATTAATAATTAATCAAAAAGCATGTTTGAGCCTTCAATTTAATTGCAGAAAAACAGGGGGTGCACATGCACCCCCTTGCACCACCCCCCCCCCCGGCTATGGGCCTGACTATAGTGAGTTCTTTCTACTAAAATGGTTCAGATTTGCCACACAAGCCTACAATATACAGTGGCCATCTGTACTTTGTTTGATGTTGTATTCAGTTGCAAGGGCAAGTCCATAATTATGTAGTTAATTTCGATATAAATATTAATTTTAGAGGCAACTAATTATTCGAAATTCCCAGCATTTAACTTTTTGAATTCTGAAACTTTGATACAGTTGAAATACATGTACATATTTACCCAATATAATACAGGTTAACATACACTATATACCCAATGATGCAGTAATATTTTGTCCAAGAGACACTTTTACTAGCCTGGAGACCATTCCCTTTCCCCACATGCAAATACTCAAATGATAAGCGGTTTAGTAGGAGAAAGGTCTGCATGGTACAAGGTGTGAGAGGTCATGTTTTCATTGTAAGAATTAGATGACAGTGAATATTTCTTGTGTGTGATTAGTAATCACTTTAAAGTTGTCAATAATGGAAATTTACACAAAGTTAGCTCTACAGAAGGGTCTCCGGTGTACACTATACACGTACATGTATATTTAGCCTTTTGCATAAGAAGATACTTTATGACTCGAGTAAATATTGCTACTATACAACAAGCAATGGCTCTCATTCCAATAATAAAAAAATTACCGGCTAGATTCTTGGTAGATTTCAATACCAAATCATGTGGGAAAAGCAACAAGGATATATCCTAACCGTTTAGAACCGTACTTGTCGTCTACTCTAGTTTAATGGAGCTAAAATCCAAACAAGTCTATAGTGTTCTTTTCTACATTTTTAGCAACTGTAAAGTGATTACAACCACACTGACTCATGAATATTCATTGTCGTCAGATTCTTCAGATAAGAACATATCTCACACCTTATACCAGGTGTCTCTCTAAACTGCTTGTTTGCGTGCACATCCATGGATATTATGTCACAAATATAAAAATACCTCCTCACCCCCCCCCCCCCCCCCCTCCATAGCTCCTTAGCTGATTGCCATTAACACAGCTATTAGTTTCATGTAGATGCGAATGCTGTAATCTGATTGGCTAATTCAGTTACCGCATAGGTCACTGAATTATATCTTAAAGTCCGTTGATGTTGAGTTAAGGATTTGGTCATGATTATTCATTGAAAATTATTCCGCAATAATTACGATTCATAATGTGTTAAATACGGAAGTGCATGGGTGGTGTGTAACATTAATAATGGATCTGAAATGATTGTCTAGTGAGTATAAATCCTCAACTCAGTATAAATGGATCTGTAGATGTTACTAATAATTATTGTAAATAATTATTGTAAATTTTAATAATGTATTAACAAGATTGTATATTGGAGATGTATTACATGTATTTACGACAAAGAAGTTTTACGAGCTGTTGCGAATGAGAGAAGTTATTTGAACAAAATTTTCTCTGATGCTCTCCTATTTTGAATTATAGGTAACTGCGTGTCGGGCGATTTGACAAAGCATGTTTATTTAGAATTCACTCAAAAGTCATTAGCATGTGCATTAATAGCTAAATTTTTCTGTAGCTTGAACTTTATAGAATGGTGTTCTAATTTATCTTACTCTTTCTTCTTCAGCATTTGCGTCTTTGAACGTAGTCACTTAGTACACAATGCATTAGTTATGAAATTGCTTGGTATAACCTTTAAATTTGACATGATTTCTCAAATTACAACTTAACCTCGTATTGTGTACTAACTTATCATATGCTATACATGTACAGTATAAACTTTCATCAGCAATTAAGTGGTATACATGTACGTACAGTGCATGGAGCCTCACTATTGCAGATTCCTGATTATATAGAGGTGTCCTCATTTTCGAGATAGTTTAGTATGGAAAGTTACGTGTATATTCTTGGGAACTGAATTTAAACAGTGTCCTCATTACAGTGTCTTGATAGAAGAGGTTCCACTGTATTAATATGTCGTTAGTATTAATACCTTTTTTACTTCAGACTATGCCATATACCTTGAAAGAGCAGCTGCAAAAGGCACAGTGACAACGAGAATCTCAAATCTTGGTTAGAGTTTATTATTTTCATATACATGTAGGTTGCTGTGTCATGTTTGTTCCTGTTTCCATATAATAGGTTTATTGGGTGCTGCTGGTACTGGTAAAACATCCATCAAACGATTGTTAACTGGTCAGGAACCAGTGTATGTCCACGATAGTACTCCAGTACTGAAACCAGAGGAATATTATAAAGAAGATGCCAACGATGATGAATCAACGAAGCAATCAGTTGAAGATGATGAGGATTTCGACTGGGACTCTGATCAAGAGGAACCTCCTGTTATTAAGCATCAAGTAAAAAAGCGTCGAATTGTGCCTCCTGCTAAATTAGATATAGCAATTGCCAGTGAAAGAAATATATGGAACCTTGCTACTCAAGATACGTTGTTAATGAGGTTAGCCAATTGTGTTGAGATCGTTGCGGAACAGGAGCGCCTGATGATGGATGACACAACAGGAGCTAGTCCTGATGCTGGAAAATTGCTACTGGATGGGTTTTCAATGGAGAAAAGAAATGACCCACCTACTTTGATTGACACAAACGAGTCAAGCATTACACATGCTTCAGCAAATGAAGCTTCAACCTTTGCTTTAAATCACGCGTCATCCCAGTATGATGAAGTCATTAAACTTGTTTTAGACTTTGTGACACCAGAAAATCTAAAAAAATTAGGCATCACCCATTTTGTAAGCATCTCTGATACAGGCGGACAAGCGGCATTCCTGGATGTTGCTCCAGCCCTGCTTCGCTTTAATTCGGTCAATCTCATTCTTCTAAAGCTCAATGAGCGATTGGAAGACTCCGCCCAGTTTTTCTATTCTATTAATGGAATAAGGGTGGGAAACGAAACAAGGCGAATATCCACAAGGTCTCTCGTGCGTTCCTTTATTGCTTCTAAGTCTAAAATTCAGAAACCAAGGATCAAAGGTATCAGCATAGCCAAACCACATCAAAAGCCCATGTTTATGATCCTTGGTACGCATTTTGACAAATACAAGGAAGAAATGGCCACTCCAAATGCAACTTGTGAAACCAAAGAGGAGAAAAACAAGTCATTAAAAAAAGATTTGTCTCCTTTCAAAAGTTCTATTTATCCCAACAAAACTAAAATGTTTTTTTCACTCGATACGCGTAAAAGAGATGAGAATACTCTTAATTTGGCTTCTATGATTCGAAAGTTGGTATTAGAGAATTATGCGGAAGCTGAAATACCAGTCTCTTGGTACATCTTTCAATTGGCCATGAATAAGATTAAGATGGATGATAAAAATGAAGGCATGATTCTCCTGTCTACCTTAACCATGCTTGGAAGGGTCTCCAAGATACCGGCAGATGAAGTTGAAGCTGCTTTGGAGTACTTCCATGATCTGCAGGTATGTATGTTCTACCCAAGTGTAGTTCCCAATGTGGTATTTACAGACCCACAATACCTGCTTGACAGGATATCGGAGATTATCACCTTTTCTTATGGGAGTGGCAAAGTAGGAATGGCTGAAGAAGAGTTTGAAAACTTCAAGAAGTACGGGAGGTTCAAGATGAATTTGCTTGGGAGTGTGTGCAAGCAATTCAAGGAGTATTTCTCTGAGAAGGATTTCCTAGCTCTGATGGGTCATTTGTTCATCATTAGTTCAGTACCAGACACTGATGAATATTTCATGCCATGTGTTCTTGCCGAGTATGCAAACCCTTGTGAAGGCTTCATGGATTCTTCAATGCAGGTCGAGCCTTTGCTTCTTACATGGCCAAATAAATGCATACCAAATGGCCTTTTTCCCTCGCTATCTACCAATATCCAATCACGTGAAGGGTTCAACAATATTCATTTCAAGATGTGTAGCGGAGTGAAGCAATATCGTAACAGAATAACGCTGGATTGTCACGATCTAGGATGCGAGGTTGTTCTAATAGAGTGCGACTCTTTCTTTGGCATCGCAGTACATAGCATGTGCCTACAGCCTGACAGCTGTGTTAAAATACGTGGGGCTATATTTAGCTGTCTTAGTGCTATTGTTAAGCTATTCGGTTGGTTTCCTTCGTTAGCGTTCCCTGAGAAGGTGTTTATATGTAAGATTCAACCCGAATGTAAAGACAGAATCCATTTCTGTTATCCCAGCAGATCACTCAAAGTCATCTCTTGTGAAATCAGGAGCTCATCAGCAATGAATCAGAAGGATTCACACTCCGCATGGTGGGGGAAATCAGGTTAGCGACATAATAACTATTATATTTACTTTTTTTATTAATTGTTCATATTTTTCATATAGAATATCAAATGAACCATTCAAATGGACTAACGACCCTGAATTTATTTCGTTTACTCCAAGACAAATCCTCGAAGTGGGACGATATCGGTAGAGAGCTGAACGTATCAAGTAATTTCCGAGCTACCCTGGATCACGATCGTTCGAAGACAGATGATGGTCGATTGGAAGCTGTTTTGGATAAATGGTTGGAGGAGAATCTACCAAAGTGTACGTGGTGTGATTTTAAGAAGATACTAACAGATAACCTCAAGTACAATGACATTGCTGAGCAAATTACTGCTGACATTCATTAACACTTGCATCCATACAGTGTAACCTCTGTACATACACAGTGTGTGTATACCTTTCCATCATCATGTTACAGTATAATTTTTAACTCAACTGATATTACTCGTGACTGACTATAGTTTTTTTGTGTAGACTACTTTCAATTCCTATATACATGACCTTATTTGTATGTGTGCATTAATTACAATGTGAAAATTTAATATAAGATTGAGTTAATGCAGTGGCATCATTATATATTTGAGGCTGGAAAGTTTACACTGCTCATTAATATCATTGCAATCGCGGCTGGAATTATAGTCAACATAAAAATGGACAAAATTTAACGTTAATTGTATACTTGTTTAAATAGAATAAAATAAATGATGCATTGTACCAAGTGTGTTGATTTGATTCAAACTATAACGTGTTTGCCATGTGTGTATTTGGCCTTTAGAAAGTTTGACCAATATTACTCCATTAAATTTGCTTGCATAAAGAAAGAAAGCATCAAATACCATATTATAGTTATATATGAGTTGTAGTTGCATGGAATTGTATGCTGTATTGATGTATTTCATTCACTATAGGATCAGAGGGAGGGGCTTTACATGTATATAGTGTAGTGCTATAATATAGTGGGTATGGCTATAGTGACATTAACGGCTGAATTGAATTTGGGGTAAACTAGATATTGGATGAGGGTATAGGGATGTAATATGTAAGGGTAGATATGTATAATCATAGATATTATAAACTACGTAACGTAGTTTAAAATATCAATGGTATAATAATTATAAGGGTATAGAGGTAGGGATGTAATATGTAAAGATATACAGGGATGTAGTATGTAGTTCGTTCTATTGTAAGCCATATAGATAAGTGTGAAAAGTTAATAGTGTTAACATTATATTAATGTTAACATTATTAACTTTTCACACTTATGTGACATCAGTATATCACACTGTTATCATATCACCAGTACAAGGGCTTTGATTTCTATGGCCTCTATACTAGACGATTGTAAAACAATGATGGGGCTAGCCTTCGCGAGAAGCAAGTCAACTTTAGATGTGCTCTTATACATAGGAGATTAAGCTGTAGTACGTGTTATGTATTGTGTTATACCATTTGAGTAATCAAGCCGAAAAAAATACATCACTGAATGAACTATTTGTTTAGTAGTACAGTGGAACCTCCGCTTAGTGGACACCTAGGGGACAAAGCATTTCATCCATTAAATGGAGGTGTCCTTTACACAGAGGTTGTATTGCATAGGAAACTCTCACATGAGGAAACAATATGTGTGTCCTATATACAGAGATGTCCTTTACAAGGAGTGTCCGTTAAGAGAGATTCCACTGTATTTGGCTACTCACTCAAGCTCAAGACAAAGAGTTATAAATTTATGTTAGGCAACATACAGTGTATTAAAGACTGCACTATCAGAATCATGCATGCACAGTGTAGTTTAATTATGACACAATGTGTTCCAGTCACTGGATGTGTGGCATCACGAATGCATACCTTGACCTTGAAGCAAAGTCTCAGCTACAAAACCCTACAACAACTGACTTTTTCACTTGATGCCAAGGGTGATTGGATCCACTGTTAGTAGTAGTGTTAGTAGGTAAAGTCTAGCGCAGCTCAGTGGGTTGTTTTAATCGATGGCAGCTGTGTTTTTTTTTACTAGATCTGTTCAAGAATGGGAAAGATACCACAGACTTCACGCGTAGCAGCCATGTTGTGTGATATGGTGACGTGGGTGTGTTTACTTTGTGCACATGCACGTGACAGTCACATTTTTTATTGAACGTTATAAAAGATATTTATGAAATATGTACCAAAGCAAGCAAGCAAGATTTTTGACTAGTGTGGGGCTTGCTCAGGCTCGCCCCAATGACTAAGGGTAGGGATGTAATACATGTATGTAAGTGTATATGGATGTAATGTATAAGGGTAGGGATGTAATGTGTAAGGATACGGGTGCAGGGATGTTTATATGGATGTAATGTATAAGGGTAGGGATGTAATGTGTAAGGGTACGGGTGCAGGGATGTTTATATGGATGTAATGTGTAAGAGTGTAGGGACGTAATATGTAAGTGTATATGGAAATAATGTGTAAGGGTGCAGGAATGTAATATGTAAGTGTATATAGATGTAATGTATAAGGGTAGGGATGTAATGTATAAGGGTGTAGGGATGTAATATGTGTAAGTGTATATCATGTAATGTATAAGGGTGTAGGGATGTAATATGTAAAGGGTTGGGATGTAATGTGTAAAGGGTCTAGGAATGTATTATGTAATGTGTAAGGGTAGGGATGTAATGTGTAAGTGTATATAGATGTAATGTGTAAGGGTAGGGATGTAATGTGTAAGGGTGTAGGGATGTAATGTGTAAGTGTATATCATGTAATGTGTAAGTGTATATACATGTAGATGTAATTTGTGTAAGGGTGTAGGGATGTAATATTTAAGTGTATATAGATATAATGTATATACAGTTTATTAACTTTGAGTAGTTTAACTTCAATAGGTCAGTCGCTGATGACTTGATTGCAAGCACAAATGTAAAATTTTTTTTATACAATTATAATAAAATAAAGACTAAAACATTTATGACGTATTTATATTTAATTCTTGTTCTGTTCTCTACCTTTCTCAAAAAAAGAGAATGCTATAGAAAATAAATAATACGAATAAAAAGTGTGCATGAGGTCTTCTTGCATGGTAGTAAAACAATCGCGTGTACATGTACATGTGTACTTAATTTTACTGTTTTGACGATAGTAAAGATCTACCAGTGGCAATGGTAGAATAAAAAAAAAAACTAGCACAAAAGGGTGAATCTCTCGTGTTCGTCTTTCTTAACCTCATATGTAATTTACTGGTAGGCATACAACTAAAAAACATTGTGCAATGAAAACAAAAGAATGAAGTGGCTGATCAATCTATGATTAGCAACATGGGTTGAAAAAAAAACGAATCATGAGCAAAAACAGCTAAAGAAGAAAGGTCAGTGGTCAACCTAGTCTTGCATAGCCAATGTCTCCCACTCCAAAGGTATAGTCTAAATAAGTGGTTGACTGCAAAACTACTTATAGCCCAGCATACAATATACTATCACTGCACAAACAATGGCTAAAACAACACGGGCAAGTACTTGTGGTCAACCTCATACCTATAAAAAAAAACTCTATAGGTGGTTGACCACACCATATTACACTACGTTTACACTAGCCTAGAATCCTGGGCCAGCCTAAGAAAATAGTATGTGTAAACAGGTACTGTACCAAACTGAACCAATCCAAACCGTGCTGGCCCCTATTTTATAACCATGCCAACCCAGTTCAGCTTGGTTGTGTTTCCAGTGTAAACAGTAGGCCATGCTGACACACGCTATTCAATAAAATTATCAAAATCTATTAATGCATAATATTTTACATATGTGCCTTGCCTTTTATGGCACACTTTGAGAAATTCTAATGTAAACACAGGCTGACCTGGGACTCATCATGGGTGCAAAATAAAGTGTGCCAAGTGTAAACGTAGTCTTACATGATGGAAAGAATTATTGGTCAGCAACATGCTTTACTTTTTACAGTTTTTAAAACTACAGATTGTCACACAAATTGCATCAATAAAAGGAGTGTATTGTTACCTGACAAGGTTCTAGAACGAAAGGATATGGATCAATTGAAACATCACGGAATATGTAAGAATGCCTCAGCAAAGCATTCCCATCGAAACCATGCAGTGAAATCTGCATGCAAACTGCCCACTTAAAGACTGTATCCACCTACATGTATGGCCTGTGCCTGTACAAACACAAGACCGCAAAGGTTTACAAGAGACAAGTTAAGTAAAGCAATATTGCATGATCATGATTACTGTTTATCAAACTGTCTGGTCAGAGTAGCGGTGCCATGCTGATGCTATCGAAAACAATGACACTTCGCCCACACAATAGCTCTTTTTTGCATTGAACTGTTCATGAATAACAATGAGGCAATATCCTTTTACACTTTATTTCCAACATATACTCCTTTAGTAGTATGCTTTGACTTCCTTGGAGATGCTGTCAATCACTTAAACTATCCTTACGGTCATTCCACTCAGCAGTCCTCTTCAAGTAATAGTCGTGAAAAAGTACATTAACGCTCGTTAACACCAACAAATGAGTTCTTATTGACACTGTGCCAACTAAAGGTGTGGACTTCTTGAGCAAGATCTAGCCTTTCATTTTAATGTATCACAGCCATGCAGTATCTCGCATTGTAATAGCATGGATAAATCTCTTGTATCATGCTCCAAGGAAATATCCATTTGGCCATCCAGAGATCACGCGGATAATTTTATGCCATCTTAATTTAAAGAGCTGTATCCAAACACTAGGATTATATAGATTGCACAGAAATATTCATTCAGAAGCCTACTGATCCACTTGCACAACAGGTCACATTTTCAAGCTACAAAAACTAGAATACTACTAAAGTGTTAGCTGCATGGTATAACCCCTTCAGCTTTTTTCTTTATTTCATCCCTCTATGGTGGTTCAATATCAGACATAGAGCTTTTTATCCAATCTGGTTTACTGGAGTGTTGGTGATGCAGTTTTGGCAGACAAAGGATTCAACATCGCTGATCTGTTAGAGGCATAACTATGAATATACCACCAAGGAAATGTGCTGATCAGTTTAATGAAATGGAATTAATTGAAACTAGGCGTATATAATATAGCATCACTAAGAATCCATATAAAACGAGCATTTGGTAGAGTTAAATCTTTTAAAATAATTATTAAGTAATATTCCAAACATCATGCCAAGATTGAATTTAGAAATATTTTATATATGTGCGCACACTTTTAACAAATTTTCAACCACCACTTCTATTGGATAAATCATGAATCATTAGTATAATGTAATTATTATTATCATGATTACCCTCACCACACTGTGTGTGGGAAGGTATTCTAGTCAAATTGTTTATTATTGCTCGCACCGGCGAAGCCATAGCGAGGGATACGTTAGTCAGTTCGTGAGTTTGTTCGTTCGTTAGTTAGCAAAAAGTTCACTTTCAACGGTCAATCCAAATTTCATAAGCAGTTAGCCAGTGATCTCTACTTTGCTATTTTTTTGTGGCATCTTTCGCCGCTTCTTGGATAGTGTGGTAAGTGGCAAAATATGTTTGAGCTTGTTGGCTCGATAGGTTAAGCTTTTAAATCCATTTTTGAGTTATACTTTTCAGGTTAATCTTATTTGTTTGTTGATCAGTAATCCAGAATTCGTTCGACGACCTCTAGCTCTAGAGTATGGCAAAATGGCGATCTTTACAAGTCTGTATCTTGCTTCCTGATGTAAGGTTAGTCAACATCTTGATGTGTGTATTATGATCCACAATATGGCATTAAGCACACTGTTACTCATCCTATTACTTTTGTCTGGTGATGTTGAGACCAACCCTGATCCAACTCACCGAGAGTGCCCCCATTGTAAGGCCATGATTAGCATTAGGACGATTGTGTCAATGTGGGTTTAATATGAAACAAAAGTCTTTTGTACTGGAAAAAAATGTTTCAACAACAACTAAACGAGCTTGCCCTATGAAGTATTGCCCTTTATGTGATAATTCACTGCCCTCAAGAAAAAGGTTATGTCAGTGTGGGTATGATTTCAGTAAACCTACTCCTTGTAATGACAAGAGGAAAAAATGGAAATTGCAATCTAGAGAATTAATGGCATTGCTTAGGTCTAATGAATCAGCTCTGGAAGCCTCAAAACGCAGAAAAATAAGTAAAGAATGTATGACTAAGCTTCGTGAAGTAAAAACACTCAAAGAGCATCAGAGTGACTTAAATAAAGCTAAGGCTTGTATGAGTAATACTAGGGCTTTACAAATAAACGAGGAACATAAGCAAGAGCTAGAAAAGGTTAAGGCTCGTATGAATAATACCAGGGCTTACAAACACATGAGGAACATAAGCAAGAGCTAGAAAAGGTTAAGGCTCGTATGAGTAATACTAGAGCTTTAAAAACACATGAGGAAGTAAGCAAGAGTTCGGAAAGGCCAAGGCTCGTATGTGTAATGCTCGTGCCTCTGAAATACCTGAACAAACTATGAGACGTTTGAATAAATCTAAGCTTTGAATGACAACTGTACGGGCTAGTAGGCCGGTAGAGGAAATATTACTGTGTAAAGAGCAGCATCGTGTTCTAATGAGTTCATTGAGACAACGACCTATTCCTATTCGAAATGCAATGGTTAATTTTCTTAATCAGATTTGTGAAGGGCCAGACTATGTGTGTACAATATGTCATCGAGTAATGTACAAAATATCTGTATCTCTGTATGATAGGGGCAATTATATTAAAGTTAGTCAGGACATTCTAGAGTCCATTTATGCCCTTGAGTATACCTCCTCTGATGGTAATCAGTATATTTGTAGAACTTGTGATACTATGCTAAGGAGAGGGAAACTCCCTGCTCAGTCTAAGGCGAATAATTTAGACCTCCACAGTGTGTCCCCTGAGCTTGCATGCTTGAATTCCTTAGAGTTAAGACTGTTATGTTTGAGGGTGCCCTTTATGAAGTTGGTGGCATTGCCGGTGGGTTAACAGAGATGTATTCACGGGCCTGCAGTTAATGTACCATCAAAGCTAAATGCTATTTGTGACCTTTTACCTCGCCTTCCTTCACAAGCAGAGCTTATCCCAATTAAGTTTAAGCATATAAGCTGAATTTTAAGCTACTAGATCTGATCATAGATGCTACAGTATTTATAATCTAATAGAATTTATTAAAATTCCTCAACCATTACACTAGTCTAATTTTTTTTCTTTTGATATGGATTACGGTGAGCTTGATAGATCATTAGATCAAGAGCTAATCTGTAGATTAGATCTGTATAAATAGTCTCTAGACTATTATAAGTGAATATAGTTTCGATTTTAGGATTGTTGCTTTTGCTTGAAATTTTGAGTTTATACTTCTCAGTAGTAGTGTATAGACTATACAGCCATTTGTCGACGCAAAGGTGAGACTCCATCAAGTCTACTCTGTACTACGTCTATATATGCATGCATGAGACAACATGTATGATGTATCCTCATTCCTAAATCTCTTCTTTCCCTGCATAGAATGTCCATTGAATTGGAAGCGAATGACATATAATCATACTGTCTGGACGCTCAGACAATGAAGAAGAGCTATTTCCTCTCTTTATTAAGAAGAAAGATGTTATTCTTGAGAAATTACAGGCTATTTTTAATTCGCTACTGATATAGATCTAGTGATAGGCTGTTTGCAATATTATGCTATAAAGATATTTGTTTGCATGGAGCTCCACTATAACTCATGTCTCATAACTGTAGTCTTTTTTTTTATTTATCAGCCAAATTTAACACCTTACCTCATTCATGAGGAAAGTACAGGGGCGAGATACATTTTCCCGGACAATGACGGATACTATAATCCCATTATTCCACAGGAAGTTTACCTGGTTCAGTTAATGGTGAGTCACTAGTCAAATTAAAAAAAAAAAATTGATTGTGTGATTGACATCATATCACCGTCATCGCAATAGGCTGATGATACAAGTCAATAGGGAGCCAGCCATAATAATGATTGTAATTATAATAATGTTACGTTTTGTCTCCTGGTACAGGGGCGATCCATAGAGCCCCGTCGCCTACATACACCTCACCATATTTACATATACCTCACCATATATCCCTTTTTGATACAATGAAAGGAATCAGCTCAAAAAATCATTGCTCAACTGATTTTACCAGTATATTAAGTATTTCAGTGAAGAATCTGTGATCTTCATTTGTCGTAAATACCAGAAGCAATCAATTTTGCCTTCACACCCAACATGTTAACTCCTGAGAAAAGACAAAAATCTCTTGATCAATGCATGGGATACATTAAGTGAAATCCAGGAATCAAAAGCTGCCAGTGTCCATTTCATCGTCTCTCCAGTAAAGCAAAGGCAATGAAACAAAAAGTTAAATATTTTGATTCTGAAATTACTGATGGTAATACTGTTATACGAGCAGTGTCTTTGGATCCTTCACTTCGATCCCACTTTGAAGATTCGTTCGAAAACAAGTCTGCTATAAACCTTCAAAACTGCATTATACAATCAGTTGCCAACAGTCAATCTCACTCATTTGAAATTATAGCTAATAATTTTTCAAAGGTTAATAACTCTCTCAAGAAGCTCCTTACAGAAGACAGTCAAGGTTACCAGTACTTCCCAGCTCCAGTATCCTATAATTATCAGAAATAATAACCATTACCAACAGCCAACTAGTGGATTTAAAATGCAAAGTAACTTCTGTAACAGAACCACAACAAATCAAACCTGATCTAAAACTTCCAAAGGTCATTGATGCTGATGTTAATGCTAAAATCAGCATCACACTTCAGAGCGAGGACATTGGCAAACTTGAAGATCAAAAAAAGTTACTATCAAAATCAAGTTCGAATTAAGCTAGAGTTCAATGAAAGCAGGTACCTCTCAGTAGGGTGTGACACAAGCATCTTAGAAATTTAAGATGTGCTAACAGATGATGAAGATGAACGAAATGAACCAGGTCATCAAATAGAAGGGGATATCATCCTTATTAACACCTTAACTCAATGTTATAGCTGCCTAATTTGTTCCAGTAAGTTAACAACTGTTTCCAATAACAACTTACTTGGAGATTGTGCAAAATGTGGAGCCACTAAGAAGTTGAGAAACTAACAGTTGCTAAAATTACACTAGATGCAGCCAACACCTCTTTAATACCACAACCAATTACACTTTTTTTCGACATTCTACAAAAATTAATTGGACCGAATATCACCAACAAAACAGCAATTCAAAATGTGCTTTTTTCTTTATCAAAGCACCAATACACTGCAGACAAAAACAATACCATTTTTGCCATCGAAAAGATTTGAAACCACAAAAGACTCAATTAAACTTTATGCAACTTTTTTGTTGAGTTCCTTTATTGATTATCACAATGCTTATAAACAACATTGTTTATTATTAATAAGTGAATTAGCATACATTCTCACAAAGGCTGGCCCCAACAATGCATTGCATTCTTTTACTTAACTACTAACATACACGGTGTGGTACAGTACTATGCATGGCATTAATTATTATAATTATTCCATTATCGATAAGCATTACTTCTATTAACAATAATTATATTAATACTAGACGAATGCATAAAGCATTATTGGAACGAGCCTTTGCGAATCCAGCTCATTGCTGTGATTCTGTGAGCCAACAGATCATGCCGGTACACCAGTCAAGTAGATGCTGATCAAAGAAATGCATTTGTATGTGATCAGTGCTGTCACACATTGTCATCACATGCACCTGCTTGGTTGTCAAACGAAGCACAGTAAGATTCATAGGTGGCTACAGGATTCCGAACTTTCCTGGGCTCATTGTATAATGGGCATGGTTAATTTTAAACATTCCACTGTTTCTTTACTGTTTTGCATTAAATTCAACTCAGTTATTGCTTGCAGAGGTGAAAAGTTGACACAGGTGAGCATAATTATACTACAGCAGCCTACATAATGACTCCATACTCAGTAATAACTATATTCGTAAACAAAAGCAAAGCACCAAAGGGCCTGTGCTATGGTTTTCAGGCTCCATTAAACCACTTTGTGGTTTTTTTTTTGAAAGTTTAACCTGGGCTGCATGGCCCTGGCCTGGACCTGCAGTCGCCTATGGTAGGATTGCATGGCATCAAGATTTTACATTACTATGAGCCTACACTTGAGCTTAAATCAAAGCAGTATACGTATAAAGCTTGATATTACCATCTTGAATAGCTTTAAGCGTACACACTACCAGCGTACAGCCAGGTAGTAGCACATATGGGATGAACAAAGAAGAAAATTACTCTGCATACATGAACATACTACACTAAGGCAGCTCAGTTCTTGAAGTTACATTGTACACAGTATATACTCTATATAGAAATTATAGAAAGCCGACAGATTCATGGCACTCTGGTTGATTAGACAATGTATTGTCTGACTGACCGTTTCATGGCTCTCGGAGTTGGAAACTTTATATAATAGAGATGCTCTGGTTACTTAGATACACAAGACAACCTAGCTATATTTTTCTTAATCGATCTGTTGAAGATCGGGAAGATACAAAGGCTGTTTCAGTTTCAAACTCCTTTCAACGCTCACACGTGTTGCCAGTGTTGCCATATGGGTTTGGCCCAAAGTTCATGAATATAGTTAAAAAAGTTCAAAATGTTCATGCTTTTAAGAAAATCGATGCAAAATAGTGAAAAAGTTATGGTTCATGTACAGCTAAAAAAACCTCCAAAAGTTCATGAAACATGAACCTTGTTCATGATCTGGTAACACTGCATGTTGTGGGGTAGTATCTGACTCCATAATCAATTAATCCACGGAAAATGAGGGTCCCCTTCTTCGTCGATTGACATACGTACCAAAGCAAGCAAGCAAGCAAGCAAACAAGATAGGGCTTGCCCTAGCAAGTGGAAGAGATGTTGATTTCTTGTGTTCTTCCGATGTAATATTTATAATCTATCGTCTCCCTCACGATCAGTATGCGTAACGTGGCCATGTTATCAATATGCCTCAGGACATTTAACACATTCGTTAATTTTCTGCCACACTCTCCATCTACACTTCATGTAATCATTACACAAAGGGAAGGGACAGCTGATCCTCACAAAGATTTCAAAATGAGGTGATCAGTTGTACTCCATGCCTTACAGTGGTTGGTATAGAACAGGTACTACCATGGTGTGACTATTGATAATGCATATTAGCTCAACTACCTGTTGATTGTGACTTACATGTAACTGCTACTGTGTCATCTGTCAGCATTTCCATCTGCTGATAATGATAACTCCACCTACCTCATTAACTCCTTTATTCCAATACCATTAAGAGGTCCAATAGACTAGGAAACCATCCAACAATCTGTAGATGGCCATGATTATGTAAGGTGGTCTACTACCAGTGAAAATGCCATTAATAAGTTCACCACCGAAGGGTACATATCCTGCATGTGCCTTCCCAACTGGAGCTGATTACATTAGTCAAGGCAACAGTCATGATCAGTCACCATAGATAACTATTTCAAGCACCTGATGTTGTACATTTCAGGAAATGCATGTATAAAGTTTTATCGTAAAACAGTGAAATTAATACCTTTTAACGATCGTATGTTTATTGTTTTAATATTTAAATTTTTTTTACAGATATTTTGCCTTAAACACTGAGATGAGGCACCGCGCTCTCCAGACTAGGAGAATATATGTCCGATAAAATCTTCACGATGCCCATCTACCTGTAAACGAACTAAGGGTCATGGTTGGTAGTTCTGCATTCTCCAATTCTCCAATTGAGTACTTCACTTCGGTATTAATGTACGTGGAGCATCCCAGTTCTGGCTCAAACGGAATTAAAAGTCATCTCATCTCAATAGTGCTGCACTAGGTCTACCCACTGTGTTCTTTCACAGTGCTGCTGATGTCCAATGGCCCGAGTTAGCTTAATTCCTCAGGATAAACAATCCAACATAACATACAATCCATGGAATTGTTGGAGCAAGATCAAAAGAAAAAATACTTCAATGCAACAAAAAGTAATGATAAAAAAGCAATGAGAACGGTCTCCTTTGAACCATTCCAGATACAAAGAAAGAAACTGATTCTGGCAACAAAGCTGATAAAAAGTTGCATAAGCAAGAATACAATGTTGCAGGTAACACTGACAGCTGCAGACTTGTCATGTGGGAAAAAGATATAAATAACTTTTTATTAAATTACAGTTATTCCATTAAAAATATCACAGTCGGAATGTTTGATAACAACTATTCATTTTTTTCTGATTCTACTGAAACCTCTCCGATTAGAATTTTTATGATGTCACAGTTCCTATGATAAAAATCGCCAGAGTAAAAACTTTCTAAACAAATCATGACATAAAAAAGTTGTTTACTTTCAAGAACAGCTCAGATTCTTCCCACAACAGATACCCAATCACCTTGACAGAACAATTGTCCAGTCACAACCTTAAACGAATTTCTGGTGTGTGCAAAAGACTATGAAAATCCCAAGAATCAATATGCAATGTCAGTAAAAAAGCATCAAACTGTACTTGGTCACTTACCAATGAAAATCTCCAAAATATGTTTCACTTTGTCAAGGGAAGATAACATGAAAGGTGTAGATGGGAAATTGCGAAGATTAAAAGACAGTGCTATCGACTAATTGATGACAGGCAATAATGTGTAAATTTTTCCAATATTGTCAGACAATGGTTCTTTTCAATTCACTATATAATAATCAGACAACTACACCTTTTATTAAAGTCAATTGATCATAAATTAATGTCTAATTCTAAGACAACGTAATTAGTGAATGTCACTGATTGCATGCAAGCATGCATTCTTCACAATGTCTTCCTCACTATCATCATTATCATTCTCATCAGTATATGTGCACATGTAGACTTCTTCACAGTCAGCGTCTGCATCATACAAGGAGTCTAAGTCCAAGGCATTAGCGATTCCTAAAATGCAAAAATAACACCTTTAGCTTTCACCCATTTTGCCTATCGTGTCTTGTGAAGATGGCACTATCAGCAACACTATTTGATCCCAGTCTAGAATTAATGAAAAAGGAATTTCTCCTATTTGCACTTAACTTACTATATCGCTCAAGAACTTCGACTTCAGCATCGAAAACTCTTTCAGTGAAAGCTTGCTCTTTGCTATGGTAGCCTTGATTCAGCAATGATTACCCCCAGCTACAGTTCAGTTCATGCAATGTGACCACCAAAATCCATTTACCTTGACCAAGTACAAAGCCCGCATTATGATACAACTAGCTGCTGCAACAGCAACTCTAACACCACACCTCCTCCTTCCCGTACCTGCTTAGCCTGAGCCTTTGAGTCAATACATGTATCTTCTCCAACTAAAATATGCCTGCCTCATTTTCGGTGTGGTTAAGTTGACACGCAACTCACATCATTAGAGTCATTTCTTGCTCTTTTTCTCACTTATAGGCCTCTTCACGTAATGTATAGTGAGCATTGACATGAGTTCCTAGCTTCCTTGTAGTCAGCTGCTTGGGTTAAGCCATGTTGTACTGCATAATCAGCTACACGTACTTGAATACATAAACACATAATGATATTGTATTTACTCATTTTTTTATAACTTTTCTACGACCTTTTACTAGCATGTGTACTTCTAATACTTTTCAATTGGAAGCTGGCGAGGGTAGAGATCTCGACAGTGATCCTCATGAATTACGTAGTCCAGCAATAGGCTTCAAGTAATCCCTATATACATACTGATATCAACGACAACAGTAGAAAGATTCCCTTCTCAATTGATCATGGCTATGAGTATAGCCTTGTAGGGTCACATATTATTCGTATTGAAATGATTCTGTATAATTAATTTTTGTGTAACACAAATTTCCATAATATTGATTTCCGTAATCTTGGAACCATTATAAATTATTAATGTTACTAAAACTTTCTGAATTACAGTATACTGCAATTTTTTTTATAAACCAAGGTTCAACTAAATTTTTTTTTAAGTGCACGAATTTTTTGACATCGATTATAATTATTCAAAGTAAGAAAGAGCAATATACTGTGACTATTATTATAGTGGCTATAAATAAATTAATAATCATTAATTAATAGTACACCTATATCTAAGCCTCCATTCGCATTTTTAACACTAGTCAACAATACTAAAGTTCAATCAACATTGTGAATGGGCAATACATGTAGCTATTAAGGGTGGGCAACAGTAAACATTTTACTGTCATGATAGTAGTAACATTACCAATGCAACAGTGAATAGTATTCATATGCCTTAATTGTGTTATGCTATTATACTACTAGTAGTTATTTATTATTTAAAGTGCATACATGTACATCAATAACAAATAGTTGTTCCAAAAATAGATCCAACAAGAATGTACCTAGAGTAAATATTTCCGAACAATGCTATTGGAAATGTCCATCAGTCAAATACTTTTTTTTTTTTTTTTTTTTTTTTTTTTTTTTTTTTTAACCCAGCCCTAATAGCTATCATAATCTTCCTGTGAATTGAATGGAATTCTTACTATATACTTTACCCTTTCTGTGTTTGAAATGTAACACGGTTGGATAGAGATTCACTAGCTTGCATGACCTAAGTACAGCTTAGTATTTATGTCTTATAAATTATGTGTGTACCAATATACATTCTGTTAGCGTACATGTAACAGTGGGTATGCTGAATCCCTCGATTTGCACTTGGGACATTCTATACCAAATTGAGTATGCTCCACCATTCCCAAGCTTCGTTTCCGATTTGGAAAAGAAATCTCTCACTGTAGAAACAAATGTAGCCTACAACCGCTGAAGATCTGTTATGATGTGTTCGCCACCACAATTATTTCTGGAATGAGAGAGCTACTAGTTCATTCTGCCACTACCTCTTGTGTTATGCTGCTGAAAAGCTGAGTAATGACCAGCATAAATATAGTGTTCACGGAAGCGATTGTTTCAAGATCAACAGATCTTCGCAGGGGCGATTCTAGAAATTTGCTGATGGGGGTGCTGAAGTAGTTTCTCAATGAAAAAGCAAGCTTTGAAGCCACAGGAGTTCAGCTGATAAAGTGATAATTGCCTTACAAACCACATGATTTGGCTTAAAATAACTTGATTGTGATAATATTTTAACTCTTTGTTGCACAGGAAATCAAATATTTGCTTTGCAAGCAAGGAATAACAAGTGATTCTCCAGCTAATGGGGGTGCTCGAGCACCCTAAGCACCCCCCTAAAAACGCCCCTGCTTCGTAAAAACAAGAAGGCAGATAACACTCGTTATCAAATTGTTTAATGAAAACACTGCCTGGGCTTGCCAATTTCTACTCCAATTTTCACAGAGAAGCATATAAAGGTATCTTCATAGAGGTCAAGGCCGAGAAGGAGAAAATCATGCAAGAATTCACCGATACATGCCCTAAATGGTTGGATGTGTTCCAAAAAACAATCAAAGAGAACCCGAGTGGGTGGATATTTGGCGACAAGCTCACCTGGGTGGACATTTTGGTCAGTGTGAGGACAAGGTACATTGTATATAATATCTTTATGTTTTGTTGTGTGCAATTTTGTTCTATATGCATGGTTAACATAAAAAAAATTAGGTATTACATGACAATCGCTATACTGGATTACGTGGGAGGCAGTGCGTAGACTCGAAGAAATTAATCTTAAAGTATGTTTTATTACT
>JAYJLX010099891.1:0-21940 GCA_036873525.1 Chalinula nematifera
GCAAGGCCTTTGTGGATTTCCATTTGAGTTGGTCCCCTCCTGTAGGCATGGAAACAACCCCCCCCCCCCCCCCCTTCATTCCTCTCCTTTTCCTGCAAAAGGTCAAATTGTCCACATAATAACCACAGTTATGATTAGTTAGTATTGTAGCATGTTTACATGGGATTTGTTTGCTATTACTATTATTTGTCTATTGTGTATTATTATCATCTCCTCTACCTACCCTTGTAGTAACCTTTCCATTGGATATAACCAAGACCAGGCTGCAGGTGCAGGGAGAGTTAGGTAGGACATCTCAGTACAGAGGAATGATCAGGACAGCACTGGGAATAGGTTAGTCACATGTAAAGGGAGAGAAAGGTCACTCACACCTCTACACACATGCTTATTCATGCACATTGATTGTATGCATAAGTGGTAGTGTTGTGTTTATCTATCAGCTGATATAGTCCTACTGTAGAGGTCACTATAATACTTAATGAGGTGGTGGCATGTCTGCCTGTCATTGGATCAGCTATAGTGTTGTATCTTTGTTAGTTTTAATGAAAGGTGAACTATTTTAAGTGTGGAGGATGTGGAAACAATCAAATGA
This sequence comes from Chalinula nematifera, assembly GCA_036873525.1. Lineage (NCBI taxonomy): Eukaryota > Metazoa > Porifera > Demospongiae > Haplosclerida > Chalinidae > Chalinula > Chalinula nematifera. The sequence goes on from JAYJLX010099891.1 coordinate 593, forward strand.
TAGTGGTTTTTTTTTGGGATGATTTTATGTAGTGTAGATGCCATACCTCGTTTGGGTAGTGGCGTTATTATATAAATAATATATCTTATACAAAAGTTATTTAAAATGCGTGGAAATTTTATACGCGAAAAGTGTATGTGAAAATGTTTGGTTTTAGTAATTAAGTGTAATGTGTAACAAATGAATTATTTTTATACCGATAGTTTCATGCAAAACAGCTTTGTTACGAAATTTAAATGGAAGTCGAAATATTCCAGGAATGTGGTGTATATTCACTAAATATTCTTCCTTCTAGTTCAACAAGAAGGATTCTTTAAACTATGGAAGGGGCTCACTGCTGCTGTAATGAGACATGCAGGTATGTATGTACATGTAGTTAGTTCGTTGTAATGCAAAGGGGTGGAGCTTATATTGAATGTCAATTGCTTGTGCTGTGAATGATTTTGGTGATCGGTAAGATACTGTTGGGTTTGCTAGGGTACAAACCATCCACCTGATAGGTGATCCCTATCAATCCCAGTATCATCAATTTCATGTTTCGTTAAACACTTTTTTTCGCTTCCAAAGAAGAATTCAAGCTCAAAATCAGAATATACGGCGATCAGCATGGTAAGCAATCATACCAAGGTATTAAAATGCTGTCATAAGCTGGTATCAAAACCGAAGTTTTACTAGCACATGTTGGAATGTCAGGAATGCAGTTAGCGTCGGCCTTGTCACACCTCTAAATACACATGGTACTGATTTTTTTTGCTCTTATTTTGTTCCCCCCCCCCCCCCTCCCCTCGATTCCTTCTTAAAAATAAAGAATAGTTTTAGTAAAATATCCATTATACAGTATTTTGTTGCTTGCAGATTATCCCATTGTAGATTGTAATTGTTACAATGTATAATCTGTTATACTTATTAATAATTATAATTATATTGTGAGCAGTTTCATTAAATACAATAATTAATTAGGCACAATATCACCTGATGATTCGCCGTTCACTACAGCCTTTATTTCTAAGAAAGTATGTAAATTTTCAAGGGTCAAAGTTTGCGTGCTTTCTAAATACTTGCTGTAGCTTTACCTGATATATGTTTATAGTGTTTTACAGTCCATGGGCATAGGTAATGTGTATCTTACAAAGATGGTTAATCTCCTCAGTATACCTTAGTGTATGAGTGTGTTTAATTTGTGCATTCGAACGAAAATTTAATCATTAAGATACGAAATTTATAATCCTAACCATAATTGTAAATTTACCTTTGTTTTAAAGTGTGATCAAGTCACTAATATTGTTGATTGATGAATATGATGTAAACTGTTTCGTTGGTTTTATAGTTTATTCTGGCTGTCGGATGTCATTTTATGAGTTTTTAAGAGACAATGTGTTCAAGAAGGAGAGTAATGGAAGATATCCTCTATGGTTAGTAGGTGAGTGAGTACACATGGGGAAGAATAGTGTTGAAAAGAAAGAAAAGAAATGCAAATAAAAAAAAAATGTTTAATAACCCAAAGGCGAATGATTAATTCTTGCCTTTTATATTTACATTGGTCATTGGTGATTCTATGGCCTACTTGCAAGTCCCTAAAACACTGAGCACACTAAAAATTTCTGAGTATTGCTTTTTTTTGCAAACAAGACCATAAACTAGAGCAAATTTCTATATTAACTTTTTTTGTGCAATGTTCTAGTATCACAGCCCTGATACCCTCCTTCCTCAACATGCCTCCCACTGGACCAATTAATGAAGTTATGTAGTTTGTTGTGGGTTAGCTATTCTTGAATATATATGGCTGATTTACGTCTATTTAATCTATTTTCATTGACTCTGTTATTCCCTTTATCAAATTGGTTGTTTTATCCCAATAAACAATGTTTGGTTTTAGTTCATGTTATAATTGTTGTTGTTCATGTTATAATTGTTGTTGTTCAATGGGTTAATACATGTACATATATCCTCATATCCTCCTCATGTGTTTTTTTGACTTACGTAGTGCCGACTTGCGGGGCCTTTCCTAGAATAACTGTTGCAAGCTTATTGATGTGTTTTTCAGTTCTCTACGATTAGGTTTTCTTTGTTATTCATTTAATTTAATATTGAGCCTATAATGGAGGGTATTTGATTGAATTTGATGTATTTATGTATTGGGTATATACCATTGGGTATATACCAATAATCATGATATGGATTTTAGGTTATATACCCAACAAATAAATGTTTCAAATTAAATAGAACAATGTGTTGGTATTATACATGTACATTCATTATATACCACAGGAAGGCTATACCCACGGGTATGATATCGGGAGCGGCTGCTCAGTTCCTGGCTAGTCCCACAGACTTGGTCAAGATTCAGCTACAGACGGAAGGAAAGAGAGTACTGGAGGGCCATAAACCACGGTATCAAACATAAAGGGAAGGGAGGAGGGGAAACACAGGGATTCATAGTTACTAATGCAACCAACCAGCTGCATGCATGTGTATTGTGTAACAGAGGGACTTACATGAAACAAGTGGTACATGTAGTGAATGGTGACCTCTTTAGGACTCATTGTACATGTACATGCATGTGCAATAATACTACAGTTAAATACTAGGTCATTATATACATGTATGTACCATATTGACCTTTTCATATTAATACAGGTCCCATTGTACATGTACTATTCATGGGCTCAACTAATGTAGACTAATTTATTTCCATTTATTGTGTGTGGTGTTTGTCTATAGGTATACTGGGGTTATTGATGTGTTTAGATCTATCATAGCTAAAGATGGAATATTGGGTTTGTGGAAAGGATGGATACCCAACTGTCAGAGGGCAGCCATTGTTTGTCTAGGAGGTGAGGAGGTGGTCAGACTGAGCCATGTATATTGGGAGAGAGGGGATGTATTGCAATTAACATGTGTGCATGTATGTGTATTTAAGTTTGAAATCTATTTGTTTTTCAAATTGATTGTTTATTAGTGTATGGTGTATGTGTGCTTAGAGAGTGAAAAGTTTGCATTTCAATGTATGTTTAGAATAGTAAAAGAAAATTTTGCTGTTCCAATCGCTTGTGACATGTATAGTTGTGGTCTTTATTTTTAACCCTTTTATTCTTAGTTGTTTAACTGTATTAGCCACACCTTTTATTTATTTGGCCTCCTGTAAAATATTACTATTTTGTTTTTTAACCGGTCAGTGATTTAGGCACCATGTCCACACAGTCACAGTGAAGGGATTATATCTTCAGTACATATACATTGTTGTTGCATTTGAGCAGCATCAATAATGCAAAATTTATAACCTACTAATCCCTAATATAGACCTGACTACATATGACACTGCCAAACAGGCTATCTTGAGGAACACGGGATTAGAAGATAATGCTATCACCCACTCACTGTCAAGGTTTGGTGATAAATTTTATCCAAATATAGTTGTTTGTATGTATGCCAATAGAAATCTGGCCCATACCCGTGTGATAATAATTTGTTTGTGTTTATTGTTTGTATATTATTCCATGTTATAGTGGGTGTTCAGGGCTTGTTTCCGCCACATTGGGAACACCAGCGGATGTAATCAAGACTAGAATGATGAATCAGCAATATATCCAGGGAAAAGGGGAACTCTACTCGTCTACGCTGGATTGCCTATCGAAAACTGTATGTAATGATGACATTATACTCATCTACTGTGTTACTGTAGTGAATGTAGGTGTAGTATAGTGTTTTTTGATAAGCCATTTAGCGTGCCAATGGCCCATTGTTTTGTGCAATTGGCTCAAAAAATATTATACCAATTGAGTCAGTTTGCACACATTTTTTGTACCGTTTGAACACTACTTTAGCCTAAAACTATAAAAATGCATCGAATTGGCTCAGGTCCAAAATTAAAATTTTTATCGAAAAACTGGTGTAGTATTAAGGCTTAAAAGGCTGTAGTTTACGACTGGCTGAGTACGTGTTTATGTATGGGCTAATTTAGTTTTTCAATGCAACATTTACATCAGGCTAGAATTCTATTTCAGCTTCACAAAACTAACTCTCAAATCACCAGCCATGTATGATCATTTCCTTTCTATATATGCAGTAATGAGATAACAGACCATTAGAATACACAGCCAGCTAGCTAGCTAGCTAGTGTTGTTTAGTTAAAAGGTCTGCCTGTGTCTTGCTTATTGTAGCCAGACCCTATTGGTAGGGTTGTCAATAGGGGGAGCAAGCTGATGTACCCCTGCTCGTTTTGGTCTCCCCATCTCTGCCCTGCATGCTGACAGGCTTCATAATGAATTACATTTTGGTTCTGATTTTTAAAGTATATTCATATAGCCCCACAAACTCCATTGGTTGTCCTTTGTCTGCGTTGATAGATAAATAATGCATGCTTATATACAGTGCATGTACTGTATGATCCCTTCAGTATCCGACATTATAGGAATTAATCTTGTAATTAATGTGTGTTATGATAATTATATAGATTAGTGGTGTCAGTTATTTGCTTAAGTGTGTTTTTGTTTGATTACCTTTTGGTTTTCATAAAACCTTTTAAGTTAATGTAAATCGTGTGCATATTGTTACCCTCACCACGCAAAGTGTGGAAGGGTGTTCTAATATAGTTAGTTTTCTGCTCTGCAAAAAAATTATAGTTTAGATTTAGTTAATTTTCAATTTTAAAAAAATAATTTCAGTTAGTTATAGTTAGTTTGCAATCAAGAGACCTAATTTTAGTTAGTTATACTGTAGACCAGGTTTTGATTGTGCGTTTGAACAAATGCAAATTGGCAAAAAATGGGGAAATGCGTTTTTAATTAATTACAAATAGCACATGGTCTTGCACATGCGCACATACACGTGTAAAAAATTGCACATTGCGTTTTAATAGTTTCGAGTAGGAAAATACCTCGCAATTCGCAATTATAAAAATCTCACAATCAAAACCCAGCCTACAGTAGTTAGCTTTAAAATCAAAATATCTTTTAGTTTGTTGACTTCATAATGAACCACGGTTTGTGTACCAAGTGTCCAAACCATTTTTTCCACTAGAAATACAAAATTTGGACCTTTTTGTGATGTTTTTAACAGTTAATGCAACAATAAAACATCACTTTTTACACAATTTTCACTCTTTCCATTTTGAAATGATAAGCAATTGAATCGACCTTCTGCATGGTATCAATTGGCCATTGCAGTTGTACATTTTTGTAGGCAAATTCAAAAATAAAAATTGAAATTTGAAAATTGAAAATTGTATTGACATTACGAAGCTTCATGTCGACATCACAGAACCTCGCGTCAACGTCCCAGAACCTCGCGTCAACGTCCCAGAGCCTCGTGTTGACATCCCAGAACCTCGCGTTGACGTCCCAGACCCTCGCGTCGACGTCCCAGAGCCTCGCATCAACGTCCCATTGCCTCGCGTCAACGTCCCAGAGCCTCGCGTCGACGTCCCAGAGCCTCGCGTCGACGTCCCAGAGCCTCGTGTTGACGTCCCAGAGTCTCACGTCGACGTCCCAGACCCTCGCGTCGACATTCCAGAGCCTCGCGTCGACGTTCCAGAGCCTCGCGTCAACATCCCAGAGCCTCACATCGACGTCCCAGAGCCTCGCGTCGACGTCCCAGAGTGCAACATGTGATATAGTACATAATAATGAATGTGTCATATGATATAGGATATGAAATATACAATGATTCGTTACCAGTTGCACTTTAGTATGCATCAGTTTTACGCTTCCTTTCAATGTTTAGTTTTTAGAACATCAGTACTTATTTTAGTTATTTATAGTTAGTTTAGCTGTCTTTTTTATTCTTTTAGTTATTTATAATAGTTTAACATGCTATTGGGGGAATGCTCTTTTTTTTTCTTTTCTTCTTTAAGTCCTTTTTTTTGATTTTATTTTAAACATGGTGAGGGATCTGCACTTTTAAGTGCATTTATTTAATTCAGTATTCAAATTAATTTATATAAATTGAATAAGCTGTCTTACTTCATACTCTTCTTATACAATAGAGTACACTTTTTTTTTGCTGAAATTAACTAGAGCTATACTGCAAAATGTACATGTATAATAAACCAGTGCATAAATTGAAAAGTTTTAAGTGCATAAAGTTTAATGTATTTGAATAACTCTAGCACGAATAATGCAAAGCTACATTTCAATGCGTGGACTGTGTATCAGTATGGTTTGTGATAAGTAAATCATTGCATAGTGGCATGCATGGTGAGGGTTTGCACTTTAGTGCACTAATTATAATAACAGTATGTGAGATATTCTCCTGGTACAGCAGCTTATACTGGTTTATATTTTCCCATGTACCTGATATTGTGTGTGCTCTTGTGTTTGGTGTGTTGGTTTAGCTTACTCTTGAGACCTATACATTCATTATTTATTTGTTTTTGTTTTCCTTTATGGTTTATACAGTGGAACCCCTCTTAAAGGACACCTCTCTATAAATGACACTATTTTGTTTCCCAAAATGGGATTTCTTTTATAAATTGACCTCTGTAGAAAGGACACCTCTTTATAAAGGACACTTTTCTCTGTCCCCAAGGTGTCCTTTGTATAGGAGTTCCGCTGTATAATTAATTATGTGTATTGTTTCATACTTGTTAATAATTTTATTATAGATCAAAGCTGAGGGTGTCCCTGCACTTTGGAAAGGGTTTGTTCCAACCTGGTCTAGAATGGTGAGTCCATGCTAAGGCTTGGGCGGATTATGCCAGAATAATTTTGAGAATAATAGGTAGGCGAAAAGCATCAAACATAATTGGGAAATAATGGGTTAAAAATGTGTGCCACGTGTCTGACACACCCCTTTTAAGATGGCTACAAGTACTTAATAGCCAGTAGTAAGCCATAAATACTGTATACCATGCTTGCAAAAGACAAATAAAAGATACATGTAAATCCATGCATTAGATTAACTACCTGAATTGTTTTGAACTGTCCACATTTTCAACTTTCATGCTTTTCTATTTTAGTACATTAAAGCCATCATGGGACTAATAATACGGGAATAATAGGTGCTTGTAATCGAGAATAATAGGGTCAACTTTTGAGAATCTGGGAATAGCATAATAGGTAAAATTTCAGGTATAATCCGCCCAAGTCTAGTCCATGCTAGTATATGGGTGTGGCTTAAAGCTGGGTGGGTGTGGCTAACACTCGGTGTTGGCATGTTGCTAAACAATTTGTACATTACTTGTTTATTTGTATCCAATGCATTCACTAGGCGCCCTGGTCATTGACGTTCTGGCTTGTATATGAGGAAATACGAGTATTAGCAGGAGTGGGGAATTTTTAAAAGAGTATAATAATATATACTTTTATTGATTCTAATAATGAAATTTAATTAATTTTGAAGCACAATTCCAAAACGATGAGAGAGCTACTTTCAGTGCTACAGTTATTTTTGTACATACCGTTATTAACATGCAGTATTTTATACAGTAATTTTTTTTTTTTCAAAAAACTGTTGATCATTTAAAAAAAAAAATTAATTTATATAAGTTAATTAATGGCTTGATCATTAAACTTTATCCAGGGCACCAGCAGCTTTAGGAGAGGTAGGATGATGGTGTTGAACCATAGCCAATACACTACCCGGGTTACTGATCATTACATACATCAACTGAGGTATACTTCTGCCATTTGCAAGTTTCATTTTATCGAGTTTTTTAATTGGTTTGGTCTGATCTATGACATCTCCATTATTATCATTGTTTCTTGTACTCATTCTCGAAGCTTTCTTTACTACATTAGTACCAACGCCTTCCTCAATCACAATAAACAATGTCAGTGTACAGGCTGATGCTATTATAGTGGCTACTAGTTCAGGTAGTGTGTGTTCGTAGGTAGGATTAGCTGCAGATGACTGGCCCATCAGTGAGTTCAGTGAACTAACCAGTAAACAATAGAATATGAGTATGATCAAGAGTAATAGACTGAGTAATAAGAATTTAGCGTATTCCCTGTTTCGTTTAGTGGAATAAAATTGTTTTAGTAATACTGGAACACTGCAGTATATGGCAATGATTAACGTGGCCATGTAGGTTAATTCAGTTAGTGTAGTTGTGAAATCGATTGCCATTGCAATGGCTGTGAAGAAGCCGTGATACACCATACAGGTGAGCAGCGTAACCAGGCAGGATGAACCAGCATAGATGAATAGCTTCAATATTAGTTTTGATTTTCTAAAGGAGCTAGTAGGCTTGGTTTGTCTTATCCCTATCACAATGGTGGTAACTATGGATGTAATTGTCATGAGTAACATTACTAAACAGTTAACCGCGAACGAGGAAAGAACCGGTGTAGAGTTCATCAAATTAATTTTGGCAAGAGAATTATCGATAACGGATGTTGACATTGTTGAGGCAGCTTTGATTTGCACCACGAAGTCGTTTATCTGGACAATCCAGTAAGCTACGTATCCAATAGTGTAAAACATGCTAACTATGTAAATCCCTATGAGCATTGTGTGTTCGTTTGCACTTGGATTGGTACGAGTGTTGTAGTTGTATGGCTGCCGCAATGAAGAAGACGTTGCGAAATGTTTCACTAATGTTGGCAAGGCGAGGAACACGGTGAGCAGAGAAAATACACTCACAGATAGGAACAGCATTGTGGAGGAAGATTGTATAGCTGATAATAGGTCCTCTGATAATGATGACGTGGGCGGCATTGAACCGCCAAGGGATTTTATGTAATGGAGACGTAGAGGTGCAAGAATCGATTTTAGCACCAAGAGTGTCTGCTTTCCATCATCATCTTCGCTGCTTTCCCTAATCCCAGCTCCACTGCAGCTATTGGACGTTAGAATTGTCAGTGAAACGGTCGTTGTTCTCTCTGAATACGAAAGAGCAGCAAACGTAAGGGAATCGAATGTTTCAGCCTCCAAGGCCAAAAGCAATGGCGTCCGAGTTGCGAAAAACAGCTCGTAGTTGATATCAATGTCATTTCTTTCGCTTATATTGGTGGTAGTTAGGTTCACCACTATTCCAAGCATTCCCTGGATGTTCTCTAAGTCCTTGATGGAGAACAACTGCTTCTCAATTTTAGAAGAATTACCCGAGATTTCGTAAGTAATCGAGTTGTCTGCGACTGACGATATGCATATTTCGTTATTAGCTCTGATGCTGGCACCAACAGAACAACAAAGGAGGATGAGCAACAGCTTCTCCATTAGTTAGTCTTTTATCTCAGACAAACAATGGGTATCGTTTTTTATACGATTGGCAAAATGCACACGTACGAATTAACCATAGTGATTGAGTGGGCGTACGCGCAGGAATAAATGCTACATGCATAGAATAAATGCTACATGCATAATGCATGGAAGATAAAGAAGTGAGCAATTCATTGTTAGTTTGCTAATAAGTTTCTTTTTTTCATTATTATTATTATTATATTGTTATACAGTAGAAGGAAGTGGAATATCATGTACTACAGAATAAATGTTTTTGTTAAAGTAAATACCTCTCTATATAACACAAAGATTGATTTTTACACTTAAACTTGAATTGTTTCAATGTGCTTGATGATCTTCCTGATTGATTCCAGACCAGAACGATTGGTGCTTGAGCCCTTAAAATAATAAAAGAAGAAATAGTGATAAAAATGCATGCCTTTGAATGTGTGTGTCTGCTAGCTACAGCCAAATAAAACCTCAATAATGTTGATGTAGCATTTACATGTATGTCTTATTATAATAATCAAATTCATGAATTCTTCGAAAATCCATTGATGCTCTATTTTTATCACAAACAAACTAAATAAGCTGATGTAGATATTAACAATTCATCTACTCTGCAAACGATCTTTAGCTGGTGGAACATTATCAGCGAATACTATAATTATTATTAATTTCACCAGGATCATCAATGAATCCACTTGAATAGCCTAATTCTCGGAAATGTAGTCCTGCACTGATTGCAAGAGAAGCATTTCCAGGAAACAATCTACATGCACATAAACTATGAATTCAATACAGCATATATCCCCACTCACTAAAACAGAGTGGTCAGTGGACTGATCTATACAATTTCAGAAACCATGCAATAAATGGCAGGGAACAACCACAGACCATGTTCTAAGAATACCAATACAGATAGAGCCCACCTGCATGGCTGGCATAGAGCCATTCATTACAAGAATTACATAGTAGTAGTCTATAGTCTGTACTTGATTGACCAATGCATGTATTTAATGGACCTTTACATTACAAAGGAGGGGATGTACTGGGGTGATTTAATAACTAGTTCAATAACCATGCAAACAGGAACGGCCACATTATACATGCATACATACAGTATAGCCCAGAGGAGGCTACTCACACAGTTGACAAGTTTAAAAATAAAGCTTTATATACCATCTACCAGGATAAATATTCTGACTGTGAAACACAAACAACCTATGAGCAATCACCAGCCCTGCAACCATCTGCCATTATGCTGTATGTGCGTATACTACTATATGCATTATATTACGTACAGCCATGCTCATGAACTCAATGAACTCCTTCAATACTGTCACTAGGACACTATAGTTATGATCAGGGAGATCAGCTTTGAGTGAACTGGCAAATTCCTACAGAATTAATATAAGAGTTAGCCACATTGTTTATATAGTTATCATACAATGATGTCCCCTTACAGTGGAGTTCTTAGCTAACACGGCCAATAGTAAGGCAGTGTATGAAGCGATGATGGAGTCCTCCATGTGTTGGCCGGCTTGCGTCAGAGCTAAGAAATAGAATGAACGAGTATTTATAACGTGCCTAATACTTAAGTACATGTACTTATAGTTCAATAAACCTATAATTATACCGGTATACAAAAAGGATGAAAGAAAACAAAGCCAGTCTAGTTTAATGAAAGAAGCTTCCAAATAAACACCTTATACTGTATTTACTGGTTATCAATAGCCAATGATGAAACATTAGTAACACTCTAATGTCTACTGACTTACCGGCATCGAATTCCTCTCTACTGAACACCAACGAATCACTGATTGGCTCATTTTCAGCATCTTCATCTTCTCCATCATCATCTATACGCAATGATTAAATACTAGTATTATCAAGAGATATGAGGTTATGTACGAATACATACGTGCTGTATAGTATAGTGTGTAATGATAATCTAATAATAGTAATACATGTACTTATAAATTGTGTGAGCTTGTAAATTTACTACTGAAACATATTATCGAAATATCAATTAACATTGTAAGTAATTAAATTTTTTACATACATCATATGGGGAATTTCCCAGGGAAAAATCCCCAATACAATACATGATATTTTTTTTCGTCCAACTATTTAGGTGGGTATGTATTGTAATAAATAGCACTGTTTGGTAGTTTGATATTTACACTCGAGATATTTGCCAAAATTTTTTTTCCCAACAAAGATTAAAAAGGATATTTCAGCGTATTGTGTATGCAATAGTATAATTAGCCAGAACCTAACTAGCCTTTAATCCGATATTTACGTGTACTATAATGTCCTAGCTAGTATTACCTTCATTCTCATCAGTAGCAGTGTCTTCCGTAGGTAGCCAATCCATTCCCTCACTATCCTCAGGTTCCTCCTTTGCTTTCACTGGTGACCTATGTGTGTAACCAGTAATAATTCATTATATATACTAACAATAAGTTTATGTGCACAGTGAAACTCATTATGCTATTACTATCATGTATTTTTGTTAGCTATTTTACTAGCACACGGGCCATGCTTGCCACCCACCTGTATCCTTTAACATCCTTATGGATTTTGAGCCTGGAGGCAAGTGGTACGGATAGGTCTCTTTTCACCTGTATAGAATCAATATAGAACACAGTCAACACAACCAATAGCCTCATATCTATATGTACATGGCATGTATGTCTCCCTAAGCTAATAGTACAATATGATTGCAAACAGTATATTTTCCCACCTAAAGCACATCATAAATTACTGGACAGACATGTTATACAGACAGACAGACAGACAGACATATAGACTCAGTTAATAATAATTATATGTGTGGTTATTAAGGGACTGACACTAGGTGATCCTGAGCCCTTCATAGGTGAAAAGGTTGATTTCATGGGTGATGAGGTGGGTGTCCTTTGGGAAAGGTTCTGCGGCGTAGGAACATCAATGGTGGTTTCTTTCGACTTCTTGTAATTGAACAGGAATAACTAGCCATAACAGAAATGAAATACTAATAAAGAAGGCGCTATTTTCAATTCCATAAATTATAGCTTTCATTTGGACATATTAAATTACATAATAGGAGGAATCAGATAGGAAAGGGAAGGGAGGGAAGGGAGGGAGGGGGGGAGGGGGGTGATGGGATATAAATTTTTTTTATGAAAAGAAAGTATGGAGGAATGATTTTGATTAAAGGTATATAGAATTTCGATCATCTCTTAAGAATAAAATGATAGAAGTGGGATGGTATCATTGAAACAAACTAACCTCAGTGACAGCTTTAATGGCCGAAATTTGTTTTCTGTCCCCATCTGTGTGCACCTCAACGTCAGTGTTATGGAATAAGTCCCTGTTTGGTGCGCTGTGTTCCACTAAATTAATCAGCAATCCTAACGACTGCAGGAATGTAATAATTATGGAGTGAATTGAAAATAAATTAAACATAATAATCAGTTTTAGGGTTTATAGAGGGGGGTTGGTGGGTGGAAAAAAATTGTTATTGTAAATTCTTTGGGGGATTTTTGAATGAAAGTGAAAATGAAAGTTATTCACTTCATTAAAGAATAACTAATGTGTATAAAAAAACAACTAATCAGTTGATACAAAAATATAAAATCACAATAATATTTATCTGAATACATTAAATCAATATGAATCATCTAGTTTCAGATCAAGTGGTAGAAACTCCCATGCATTAGAATATCAAAAGCCTTGAAATTGCAATCTATTTGTATACTACATGTACACTACTTATCCCTTATCACACAGTATACTGTATGGTAAACCAATCCCATGTATAGCATACATACACAGTACCACAGTACATATATATAGTGGTGTGGTAATTACCAGTATTAAGAGGTCAAATCCTTTATCGCCAGATACAGTGTCCGGTATCTGTACATAACAATTCATAAGAAAAGAAATAAAAAAAATCAGCACACAAGCAGTTATACATGTACATGTACGTACATATACACAAATAATATGTACATTATACTGTAAATGTACAAACATATACTGAGGAAAACAGTATTCACAATTTTACTAGGAACCATCCAATACAGTGGAAACTCAATACAGTCATATCATGAATATAATTGTAGTTGTAATGCAATAACACCGCTACCTACTGTATGTATTAATAGCTGAATAAAATCATTGAACAATAGATAAATAGCAATCATAAAATACCAGTAGGCTAATTACAGTAGGCAACCCCGCCACCATGTGTAGTGGGCATGCTTCTACTACATGTATATATTGCCTACTGACCTGGAACACACACTGCAATACTGACTGTAGAATATTAGTCTGTTCCCCTACTCTAAATGAACCCAACTCGTGATCATGGGTAAAGTTTAGCAACACTTTAAGAACACCGAGCAAACCATCTAGACACAAACACCTGAAGCAAACAACAAAGCACAAATGAATCGGAACGAATGACTATTGATAAAGAATCATATACATGTACATACTGTACATAGAAACTGCTAGTGTCAGTAATTTAGCAATTAGCAACAATTAATGAAGAAATGTAAACCTAATGACTTGCATCATTGACATTGAAACTTATGATTATGTTACTGAAGCAAATAAATGTTATTGAGTGACAGTTTCCTTGAACGGTTAACAATATGTAGTACTACCAAGGTTTATACGCCCTTAGTTACTGAACTGTTACTACAATACAAATATACAATATAACTGACTAGACTCATTAGTAAGTGAAAAATAGACCTTCAATGTGGTACGTATACAGTAATTTAATACCCATTAACCTCATATACCCTACTACATGTACACAGTAACCTCATATTCAGTAAATACATACCCACTAACCTCATACGCCCTACTATATGTACATGTACATACTAACCTCATATTCTGTACATGTATCTACCCTAGTAAACACTCACCTTATATCACTGTTAGAGACAACTAAGTCCTTCAAACGAATAAGACAACTGAAACGAAAACAACATAACGATAATAAAACATTAATGTGTATGTACGTACGTATATAGTGTACTACAAATTGCTATACCCATATGAATCTTTAATATATACCAAATAAATCTAATATACTCACAATATCATTATAATACAATTATCGGCGTAATTATCATCACCCCCAATGGGCCTTGGTCAGCATAGTGCTTGTGATGCACATTGCTGTATGGATCAGCGAATTTTCCCCCTCACGTTTGTACATGTATTTACACCCATTAAGATACAATTAAAGTAGTGCTTGACTAGACCAATGGAAATCACCCAATACTCATAACAGGTAAATCATTCACATACTGACTAAGCACAAGTCAGCACACAAACAATCTTCAAAGGCACAGACACAGTTCAATAGTCACAAACATACACATGCTGATTCAGTAAGGGAGTAGTATAGGTATTCTATAAATACATTGAAACTTAATCAACTGATGAAGGGTATATACTGTGCATATTTAGACTCCAGACTCTATGCATAGTAATTTGGGATTTTTTTTGTTGTTAAATATATATATAGTTTTCCCCATCAAGGTACATGTACTATATATACTAGTACTGTACTGATACTAATACATATGTACATTGTACATATACAGACAGTACGATGCTAAGTATACATGTACATGTAGTATAATAATGCTGATACTACCTGCATAATCTGCTGATGAGTAATGAGCCATCGAACAGAGTCAAGTACGTTTGATTGCTTTTATTCATAAATGTCACCTGAAGTGAGAAGAAGTGAATAATTTATAAAATTACACAACTTTTTCGTGTTTTTACAAGCAAGTCACTTATTAAAAATACAAACTCACATTTTCCAATAGCTTCATCATCCTAAGGATTTTACTGAAAACATAACTCGATGAAGCAGTAGTAGTATTAGTGGTGGTAGTATGGGTGTTGTCAACCTGTTCTATCATACGTATTGCTAAGGAACGTGAAATAGGAGAGAGAGTGAGTGAGGCCCAACGAATGGGCTAAAGCAGAATCCACTAGTCTATAGTACTCTATACAATGAGGTTTTTCACAAAAAAAAAGGAAGAAAAAGGGGGGGCAGGTGGAATTGGATAAGGAATTGCCTTTCCAGAAAACACCCCAACACTATACAAACATTAGATACACCTACGACTATAGTTAGTGCCCACAATATACCAGGAAGAACTTAGGCCTACCACTGAATGTATATATGTATTATATATAGTACATTACATGTAGTACTGACCTCTATTAGCAATAATATCAAGTATCCCAAGTATTCTCATGTCCTCTTTTATCCACTGACAGGATGACTGGGTGGCTGTTATGTTAAACAAACACTCACACACCAACTCACACACCTGATGGATATAAAGAACAATGAATTTATATAAATGATACTGTTTGCAAGTAAATAGCTATATGGATAGTTATTCTTCAGAACTCAAATACTTACAAACTATTCATTTCAAATGGGGAACCTAACGAAACTAATGCTATAATAATATCAAAGGAGGGTTACTGCTAATTCATCATAAAAAACGAAATTCAGAATAAAAAAATACATAAATAGAATTTTTAAGAACCTACATGTATAATAGAACATGCAGTAAGACTTCAGCCTTTGGTAAACTTTTAATTGGAAACATGTCATCATAATGCATGAGCAACCACCTGTGCTTACATTTACATGTAGGTCTCATGGACTAGACACGCCCACTTTGATACCAACAAACCCTCACAATCTATCAACCCTATGAGCCAACATACTGTAAGATCAGCTGGTTTAATTCCGGTTAGCTCATCATCAGCTGGTGACTCTGTAATAATTTCCTCAGTATCCTCTCTCTTCCCAGACGACTCCTTCCCTTTATCTGATATGCCAAGAGGAGGACACTTCTCCAACACTGACCTGATCAACAGAGAAAGTAAAATAAATTAATGTATAATAATTATAATAGAGCTTATTCACGAAGCAAGCTATGAATATCAATACTGTATTATGAATAATTATCATTAATTCACTGTCATCTTGAGCGGCAAAAATGTTCAAAATAGAACCATCTTTTTATTACAAATACTCAATTATGGACACTTTTTAGTGCATATATATGTATGTATATCTGCTTGATAAAGCATGGTCGCATCAGGAGGTGCGTTCAAGGAAGAAATGTGTACTTTTTTTCAACAATGCATGCTAAGCAAAGTAGTAGTCAACAAACACATACAAGTATTACTTTATGGTCTACCTATAACCATCCCATTATGATCACTGATTGTGAATCAGTATAATATCACAATAGTAAGTTAGCAATACAATTACTAAAGGAATCACTATTAAAATAGTAGTATTGGGACTTCAAGCATGAGGAAGGGACGAATTAAGTTGAAGGGGTTTGACATACATGTATTACTATAGTAATGTTTAATGTACCGTGACTTGGCTCTAATCTTCTGATACTCTCGTTCTGCTTTCCCTTCTAATGGAGGGTGCACCTCTGGTTCATGACCAGCAACATGATTTCCTCTCTCATCATACGAGTTCTCCATTAAACCCAATAATAATTCTGGGGAGAAATAAAAGATGACAGTTAATGATTCATCTGTCATTTAAAGACAAAGCACATTACACAACAATTATTGTATATAAAATACTTAATATTCAATCCTCCCAAAAATGAACAGTAACTGTACAGTAAGAAACAAATTTTTAAAACAGCAATAGTTTTCTACAGTGTTATACATACATGTATATCCAGCTGTTTCACATAAAAATTATGACAGCTGGATATAACACTTCAACTGTCTACAGTCACAGTGGAACCTCTCCATTGTGGACTAGACTTGGGCGGATTATGCCTGAAATTTTACCTATTATGCTATTCCCAGATTCTCAAAAGTTGAGCCTATTATTCTCGATTACAAGCACCTATTATTCCCGTATTATTAGTCCCATGATGGCTTTAATGTACTAAAATAGAAAAGCATGAAAGTTGAAAATGTGGACAGTTCAAAACAATTCAGGTAGTTAATCTAATGCATGGATTTACATGTATCTTTTATTTGTCTTTTTCAAGCATGTTATACAGTATTTATGGCTTACTACTGGCTACTAAGACTTGTAGCCATCTTAAAAGGGGTGTGTCAGACACATGGCACACATTTTTAACCCATTATTTCCCAATTATGTTTGATGCTTTCGCCTACCTATTATTCTCAAAATTATTCCGGCATAATCCGCCCAAGCCTAGCATGGACGCTGTTGGGCCAACATAAAAAGTCCTCATTCAGAGGTAGTTTAGTATGGAAAAGTGTACTTTTGGGAACTCAAACAGTACGTGCCCTCATTACAGAGGTGTCCTTATTATTTCAGAGTATCCCAATTACAAGGTTCCACTGTATACATGTACATTACATATACTCTACAAGCAATCATTATACATGTTATAATACACAAACCTAGACAAGTTCTGTCAAGATCATTGCTCCCATCAATGCTATCTCTAGATATAACAAAGAACAGGGTTACTGTGGCCACTTGTAGAGCCTAAACAAATAAGACTTGATCATATTTAGTTATTTAATATGTCAACAGACTCACAGGATATTGTACTGCGTCCTTTAACAACATCATGATCTTATATACTAACCCATGAGCACGTAACTGGCGACAAAAGTCAGTCTTCAAACACTCCGTGGCTAGACTCAGTGTGCTATGATAAAAAAAAAACAGCAATTATCCAAAATAACTATTATTGCTAATGGAAAGCCCTCGCTAGAATTAGTACAAAAAGATTCGTTATATTAAATATATATGTTTAAAGATGTCCACAAAATAACACTGTTCTTTCTCTGTACATAACAACACTAAAACCCAAGGCTAGAATAAGTCTGTCTAAATTGGTGAGTTATCTCGACCTGCTGTCTATCACCCTACCCCCATCCAGGCAACGTACATACCTTAGACATCTTATGGAGAGGGGTTGAGTGGGTCTCATACTGTCAATGAGATATTCCACCTGGTCCCTGAACTGAATATTCTCCCCATGTTGAAGGCACTCGTGAGCTTGTCTGACATTACGTACCACGGTAAGAGACTAAACATGGGAGGGAGAGAGAGAGAGGGAGGGAGGGAGAAATATAGAATCATTAAAAATTCCTAAAGTTCATCTTTCAACTATTATATCATATATCACCACCCATTATTGCATGATTATCACTGTGTAACACATTAGAGTATACACTATTGTGTAATGGATCAATCAAATTGCGCAATTCGAGAAAATATATTCTAATTCACTTAGGATACTCAATTACTATATTGTTCCCTCAGAAACTTCTTATTTAACATAACTATACATGTAAAAACAATTATACATAATTATTACAGTACATTGATGGAAATCACAAGTATGCTTGGCAGTTTCATGCTAAACTCCTATATATCTCAGCTAAAGCTGATTTGCCATGCAATGTGTGCCCAGTGTGGTATTGTCCAATATGTCAAGATATCAACTTCCTCCCAACACACACACACATAATGTAGCTGTGGATTGTATTCAATTATTCTTATACCTGATTGGTGGAAACAGACGTTGATGTGGTTTTAGGCCAAGTAGAGGATCTTGTAAGAGATGGTACCGAACTAACACTCACTGAAGGAACCTATATACAGACACAAACATACAGGAACAATATATAACACGTATACCTACATATATACATGTATTAGTAGTGTAAGTATACCTTTAATAAACCTTTTCTTTCTTCTGTTTCACTTACTGACAGGTCAGCGGAACCATTCCCATCCACTGAACCACGCCCACCGAGAGATTGTTGCGACAAAGAGATTGTGTCTTGTGAAGAGTCATTAGAATCAGTGACAGCTGCTGCAGATTTGGTGACAGACTCCTCTGAGCACTGTATGCCATTGTCGTCCATATTACCTTGTGTATTACTCTCCTCTTCAGTAATGGCCTCTATGTGATCGTCAGTATCCTCATGTGGCTCATTGTTACTAGTGTCCATGGTATCCTGTTCCATCGATATATCTGTATCAGTGGGCTTGGACTCTACCTCAGTTACTGTCTCATCCTCTACAGAATCATCCTTCATCTCAACTGTCTTACTTTCCTCTTCTTCAGGTTCTATTTCAGCTGTATCGGCTTTATCTGTCTCAGACTCGACCTCAGTTGTTTTAGTCTGTACCTTTGACTCTGCCCCAGCTGTCTCGGACTCCGCCCCATCATTTGTCTCCTTCAATACAGGAGTTTCTGTCAAAGATATCTCCACATCTGTCTCAGTATCGTCAGTCCTTTCCTGTTCCTCTTGACTACTCTCCTCATTCTCCTGTTCTAGTGTGTCCATTAACTCATTTTCATCATTTCCCTGGTCAGTTGTCTCCTCTTTACTAGTATCGTCAATGGCTACTACTTTCTCTTCCTCTGCCACAGGTTCCTCCATTGCTGTCTCCTCAATTACTGCCAATCTCTGTGATCGGGCTAAGACAAATTAAAAAGTTGATCCAATAAACTAATACAGCAATATTTATCAAGTATAACTAACTAGATCGTGTGTTGTGTCTGAATGTGGGTGGAGTCTTTATTGAAACCTACAAGTGGGGACACAAAATATATCAAATATCTTTAATTATGAAAAACAATAACATCTCAAACCTGCTTCTTCATGTTCTGTTTCTTTGCCGTATTCTCCGCACTCTCCTTGTTACTGGATGCTGACGTTTGTGCTTTTTTACTAACTGTTTTGCCGGGAAGTTTTTGAATAGGTGACTTTTGTTTAACAGGTGGTTTTAGAGTGGGTGATGACTTCTTTGTCACTGGCTTATTAGGAGGCTTCTTACTAGTAGTTGTACCTGTAATTGTACCAGTTCCAGTACCAGTAGTTGTATTTGTACCTGTAGTTGTACTAGGAGGATTGGAGGGAGCATTAGCAGGAGATAACTTAGTCTTTTTTGGTGGTAAAATAGCTTCTTCATCGTCTGAACAAAAGTCAAAAACGTCTCCCTTTCTCTTCCTTGGAGCTGCTTTCTTTGGTTGCTTCTGTTTCTGAGCTGCTGGACTCGCGATGCAGATGTGTGCCCCGGGAGAAACATGATAACTGTACTGTACGGTCCCTCGCTTGCTTTCGAAGTACGATGAAAACTCATGTGTATCTTTCTTTGGCTTGGTAGTCTTTTTTTTAATACTCGGTGACTCCTTTATGGTTTGTTTGGCTTTTTTTGTCGATTCCTGTTCACCTGGTTTACCAGCTGGGGAAACTTCTTTTTTACCTTTCTCTGATTTTGTGAGTGAAGGTTGTTCCCAGTCATCACTATAACGTTTTGTGGCTGTGATGTTCCGTTTGGGTCGTGAACTTGTAGCCATAATCTGGTGAGGAAGGAAAAATATTAGAAAAAATCTAGGAAAAATCATACATGCACGTCTTACAATGCACAAGGTCAGTTCAATCATAATATTCTATAGGTATTTAGATCTATATGAGTCGTGACTAACCTCTATGGAGTTAATAGTATATTGGGACGTAGCTAGCTATTATGGACTAAAGAAGACCCGAGAAGACCTGATCTCAAATAACCGCGGTAAACTTCGCCATGTTAAAAGAGGTGTGTCATAGGGTGTGGCGTACGTTTGCATGATGATATGATGATGATGGATGATGGGGAACCGAAATGGACGAGAAAACGCTGATCAGGCCGAGCGACAAGAACAAAAAACTGGACAACTATTGGGCAAGGATGGGTTACCACATAGTGCTTTTAATAACCTGTTCAAACTGCTCCTTTTGGGAGATCGTGACGTTGGAAAGACTTGTATGTTATATTGCTATACAGAACGAGAAGGGATCAACAGTGGACCTGCCATTAAGGGTGAGGAAGAGGGAGGGGAAGGGGAGAGGTAGAGATAGACTAGTCTGCTTCCCGCAATAAGTAACAAAATTTCAAGCAAACTTAACATGCCTTGAACCTTCGTAGAACAATTAGACTAGACTATTATATATATATTAATATTATTGTTATCAATGGTACACACATTGTAACAACCAAAGAAACAAACTAGTGCACTAAAGTGCTAATCCCTCGCGTACTAAAAACTGAGATTTTTTTTTGAGATCAACTTGATACTGTCTCAAAATTCTTCCAGTGGGTACTACAAGAGAAGCTACATGTAG